>WNWU01013574.1:4816162-4875361 GCA_012654045.1 Ptyas mucosa
GTGACAATGGTTTGTGCCTCCGCAGTTTTTTCATCCACTGGCAATTGCTGGTAAGCTTGGGCCAGGTCCAATTTTGCGAATATTGATCCGCTCCCAAGTGAGTGCAGCAGATGTTGCACCACTGGAACCGGATATGCGCTCTGCTGGAGGGCCTTATTTATGGAACACTTATAGTCGGCGCAGATGCGCACAGACCCATCATGCTTCATCGGGGTCACAATGGGGGTCTCCCATGCAGCATGATCGATCGGTTCCAGGACCCCCTGGGCGACAAGCTTATCTATCTGGGCGTCGACCTTGGGCCTCAGGGCGAACGGAACCCTGCGGGGCTTAAGCCTAATTGGGGTGACATTTTTGTCCAAATTGAAGGAAATGGGTTTCCCCACAAATTTCCCCAGCTTACCATCGAAGACTTCCTTGAACTCTTCGATGATGGCGTCGAGTTCGTCCCTACGAATTTGATGGATCCCGCTGATAGACAGCCCCAATGGCTCGAACCACTCCATCCCCAGCAGGCTCGGGCGGTTTCGCCCCACGACAGTGATGGGTAGGACGCCCTGGAAGCCGTGGTAGGTGACCCGGAGCGAAGTCCTCCCCAGGATCTCAACAGGGTTGCCGCCGAAATCGACAAGACGGGCCCGTAGGGGCTTGAGGTCTTTCTTCGAGATGCCCGGTTTCAGGCGCTTTAACTGGTGCCAGTCCATGATGGAGTAGTTCGATCCCGAATCAACCTCCATAGAACAGGGTGTTCCTTCCACGATTACGGTGGCATGGAACTTTGCGGCCGCATCGTCAATGGTGTGGATGCCGGAGGACAGCTGCTCGGTTCTGACCGCCGCGTAGCCGCCGCCTCGTTGCTGAGACCTGGCAGAGGACCGTTTGGATGGTCTCTGGTTGTCTTGCCGTTTCTCGCCCCAGCCGGGGGGAAACGGACCCGGGGTAGGTGCTTCGGCCCTGCAGGCTTCAGCGATGTGCCCCCGCTTGTTGCAGCGTCGGCAGACAGCGTCTCTCCAACGGCACTTGGCTCTGGCATGGCTTCCTTTGCAGCTGCCGCAGGGCTCGATCCGGGCGCCATCTTGTTTGCGCTCGCGACGGTTTTGGCGGGAAACCTTGTGAACGGCCATTTCATCGTCGGAGCAGGAGCTGGCAGACGACTCCTCAGACGAGCTCTTGGGTTGGCGGTGCAATTTGTGCACCCCTTTAGCCCTACTCATGGCGGCAGCCGCCTTTTCTGAGATCTCGGCTGCGATTGCCTCCTCAACGACGTCTTTCAACGCAATCTTCTTTCGGCTGAGGAACTTACGTTGCAGTCCAATGTCCCTCATGCCGAAGACAATGCGGTCTCTGATGGCGTTCTCAACGTTGTCAAACTCGCAGTTTGACGCGAGTTGCCGCAGAGCTGCCACAAAGTCCTTGATGGGCTCCCCTTCCAACTGATTCCTTTGTTGAAAGGTGAATCTGTTGGCAATGGGAGTTCCAGTGGGAGCGTAGTGCTCCTTCAGCACGTCTTGCAGATCGGCCCAAGACATCTCCTCGATGTTCCTTGGGGACACGAGGTCGATGGCCATCTCCAGCACCTCGGAGCCGCAATGCGCTAGGAACAGGGCTCGTTTCCGTTCATCGGAGAGGTCTTGATAGTTGTTTCCCCGCAGAAACTGGCGGAAACGAACCAGATAGGAGGTCCATTTCTCCACTCTGGGGTCGAATTTGGAGATCGGAGCCATCGCGGCTTGTGACGCCTCCATCTTCAGTGACTTCAGCTCAGTGAGAAATTCTCGATGAGTGACTTAGCTCCGCGTGGCGGTTCTTTTCAAATCCTTCGTCGCCAGTGTTAGATCAGGCGCAGGAAAGAAGACAAGACCAGCGGGGTCTGTTCAACAAGTTTATTCAGCTCTTAACTAAGTCAGAACAGACGAACGGCTGTGCTGCCGGAGCCCTGTTATAGCGCTCCGGCAGACCAGCCGTCCAATGACAGCGGTTTAACTTTCCCGCCCGGAGGATTAACCAATCCCCGGCCGGATGTCCTTATAAGGACATAACAGATAAAGTCCTGCTTTCCAGAGCCAGGAGGCCAAAGTGCCAATTGAGTAAACAAAGAAATGCTTAAGGATTACTACTTGGGAAGTTTCTATTCCCCCTTGCAGGGCAACAAGGAATACACAAACCTAAATTAGGAGGCCAGAATTGGGTACTAAACTGACGTCTCTGAGGGTATAAAAGGACGCCATATCTTTCCCAAGGTATGGCTATCTCCTCGCATGCATTGTATCTGTATGTTCTGGATATAGTTCCACCCAGTATTTTGTTTTTGGCCATAAATAAAATCTGTTTTTTTGCAAGCCTCGTCTTGAGTCTCTCTCTTTGGCATTCTAGTGACTCAAGTGTATTTTGGGACCTTACAGCCACATGATTTATAAAGAAGACATGTGACTGATTATCTGGCCTTCAGATACTGGGGTTGCTGAAGATTTTACTTAGTTCCATTCAATCCCCCAGAAACATACCAGGATATTTAGGAATACATAGTAAAGAACTACAGGTTCCTAAAAGACCCTTTGCAAAATCCAACTGTAAAAACAGACCTCTGTAAGGCATTTTCTCCCAACTATAGAGTTGTGGAACATTATGTTGCAGATGGATATTTTCAAGTAGCAGCCAAAAGAATCAAATATATCAGGGGTGAAATCCAGCATGTTCTCACAGGTTCTGGAGAACCGGTAGCAGAAATTTTAGTAGTTCAGGAGAACCAGCAAATATCACCTCTGGCTGGTCCCAGAGTGGAGTGGGAATGGGGATTTTGCAGTATCCTTCCCTTGGAGTGGGGTGGGAATGGAAATTTTGCAGTATCCTTCCCCTGCCCTGCCCACCAAGCCACGCTCACCTAGCAGTGGTGGATTTCAAAAATTTTTACTACCGGTTCTGTGGGTGTGGCTTGGTGGCCATGGCATGGCTTGGTGGGTGTGGCTTGGTGAGAAAGAGACTGTAAAATCTCCATTCCGTCCCCAATCCAAGGGAAGATTACTGCAAAATCCCCACTTCCTCCCAATCAGCTGGGACTTGGGAGGCAGAGAATAGATGAGGGCGGAGCCAGTCACAATTTTTACTACCAGTTCTCCGAACTACTCAAAATTTCTGCTACCGGTTCTCCAGAACTGGTCAGAACCTGCTGAAGCCCACCTCTGCCACCAAACCACACCATGTCCACCAAGCCCAGCCGACAGAACCAGTAGTAAAAAAATTTGGATTTCACCACTGAAATATATGGTGTAAGAAGAGTTTAGAATTTCTAAATGCACTTAGTTAAAATCTGGGCTATTACCCTAGTAGGAGAGGTTCGTCTTTGTTTCTTACAAAGCTACAAAAAAAATCTGCCTCTTTGCTCCCATCTAATAGTAATCTGGTTTTATGCAGCCCAAATACAGTATTCTTGAACTTCGCCTAGTTTTCCTTTACCTATTTCTCCTTGCTAGGTAACTGTAAAGGCATATGTGATTAGCTGAAGGAAACTAAACGTGGTAATGTCTAAAACAGAGATGGGTAATTATGCCCTGCAAATAGTTTGGATTACAGTTCTCAGAATAACATTGACCATTCTGGCTAGACTGGATGGTAGTATTTTTTCTTCTCCTCCTCCATGTTGAAAAAGGTGGCCATTTCTCCTTCTTTCCCTATGCAGTTCCCGTCTTTAACATATGTGATAAAGCCAACCATCTGTGAAACCTTGCTATCTCCCCAAGTTTAATCCAGCCCATCCTGATTTCTGGATGGTTTCCCACCAGCTGATGACACCAACTGTTTTGCTTCACACAACTTACACCCATGTCATCAGGATATGTGGCAGCAACACAAACAAAAGGCGATAGATGCAGGATAAAGATCACCAAAGGGGGAGAGCAAATTTTATGCTGGAGAGCTCTTTGCTGACTCCAGAATGGGAAATAACTCAATAGTGAGGAAAAGGCCCATGTCAGCCATACGTCCCATCCTGTTCAAACCAGAAGTTTCTCTAATTTCTCATGGCAACTGCAATCTTTTGTGATTCTTCTGTGTATTCTAAATATTGCCAACTTTTTTTTTGTCTTGCTTCTGAATCTGGGTTTTTATATGATCTTGGGAAGGATGACACCCTGCAACTCAAGGAATGCAATAGGGCCAATACTCCACAACTGAAAAACATTCTGGCTACTGAAGTAGACAATCTTGCAATCACCTTTCTCCAATAGTGAAATCAAGATAAACAAATAAAAAAATGGACAGTTTTTTTAGCCTTCTGCACAAAAGAGAAAAAGGCAAAAGGGATTCAAAAAAATCAAGTGCAACATACATACTGAAGGGACAGTACTCTGATCATGAGGTTGTGGTTGCCATCTTCACTTTTTAAATGCCACTATGGAAGCTCTTTCCATCTAATGGTAAGGTCAAGGTTGATCTTGATTGCTAACGTTTGGCAAGGAACATATGTTAGCACTGATATTTGCTACAAGGTTAAGCCTCTGTCCAAAGGACAACTGAGTTAAAAAAAAAAACAAACCAGTTGGGCCCTGCCCAATTATTGGGCCTCAATATTGGATCTGTTGTTGACAACATAGGTTATAACTTTGCAATTCAACAGTAATAGCACTAAACTTATATACCACTTCACATCCCTCTCTAAGCGGTTTACAGAGTCAGCCAATACTCTGGGTTCTCTTTTTACCAACCTTGGAAGAATGGAAGGCTGCGTCACCCTTGAGCTGGTGAAAATCGAACTACTGAACTGCAGTCAGCCGGTAGTCAGCAGAAGTGGCCTGTAGTAATGCATTCTAACCACTGCGCCACCACACCTCATCAAACTTTAATACTATTGTCAGAACGAGTTATATTTTCATTTCACGGCCTAAACCATGGTAAAAGTCATAGGTGAAACTTCAGTTGGTTTGATACCTGTGCTACAGAATTCAGGCGCCTCAATGATTTTTGGAAATGCTGGTTTTCTTCTTGAGACAAACAGCTGAAGGATACTTCCTGGTGGTAATGGAAGAGAACAGACAACATATACGTTTAAAAAACAACTCTTTGTCCATAGATTGAGCAAAAAGGGTGGAATCAAAGCAAATAAGGAAACAGATGAGAAAACGTGAAAGGGGATCTGCTCACATGTCCCGACATGGCAGCCATGACTCTTTCGATGCTGAGATCTGATATTCCCTCCTTGTTTTGTAAACACAGGGTAATTGTTTTCTGTGAAGACAGAAAATAAATCCATCCCAAATAAGATCAGAGTACTTGTCTTCGTTCTCATCCCATACTGCAGAATTAGGAACCAGAATGATGATTGGTACTTTTTTAATAGTCAAGGAAATATAGGTAGCCCTCAATTTATGACAATTTATGACAATTCAGCCCAAAACTTCTGTTGCTAAGTGAGACATTTGTTAAATGAGTTTTGCCCCATTTTACAACCTTTCTTGCCACAGCTGTTTACTTAGTAGCACTGCCATTAAGAGAATCTGGCTTTCCCATTGATTTTGCTTGTCAGGTCACAGATAGTGATCACATGATCCCAGGACACTGCAAACAACATAAATATGAGCCATTGCCAAGGGTCCAAATTTTGAACAGCTGTTCATGGGGATGCTGCAATGATAGTAAATGTGAAAAACAGACATAAATCACTTTTTTCAGTATATTTGTAACTTTGAATGATTACAACCATTCACTAAACAATAACTAAACCAGTCAATAGTTTGCTTATTGACTGGTTACCTGTATTATAGTGTAGGAAGTTAGCACCCACTCCTCTCCTAGAAAAATGAAATATTCTAGGAAATATTAAAAAGGCAGAATATTTCTCCTAAAAGAGAAATAGAAATCTTAAGGCAGAAACTCAGCCCCAGCTCCCTGTCCCTCCAGCAGATACTTTGGTTATTTACAAGATAAAAGATCTTCACTCTCAGGACATAATAGGGTTAGCCCTCTACCTATCTCACCACATGGCACCTGGGAAGATTACATCACCCAGCAAGCATGGGAATCTGACGACCAATCAGGATACATTTCTTGCCACAGCAACAGGAAGCAAGTTCAAAGCCCAACAGAGGGTATAAATCTCCCTCCCTCTCTCCCCCATGTGCTCTTTTTGCCCAGGACCTCAAACCATGCGGTTCTGTCCACCATTAAACCATCTTTCTAAGCAGTCTCCATGTTTCCAGTGTCTTTCTTCCCACATGGAACTGGACCCAGATGATACATTTCTTTCAACAATAGCTTTGCAAATTTTCCACTTAAATCTCCTTCCCATAAGCTGAAATCTAGCACACTTACAGCCTCTCCTTGTTTAGTAGCCACATTTTATTCCAGCAAAATGGTCACTAAGCTAAACGTTCACTAAGTGAACTATGAGACTAAGGCATGCTGCTAAAATCACTGGTTGCTGGTGTCTCATTTATATAAAAGTTCTCTCTTGCAGCAGCTCTAGTGTGACTTTCTGACGTCAGATATTTGGAGATAAGTGATTGGAAAATTATTTTTTTACTACTGTTTACTAGTATTTAATACCGCTGTATTTGTGAATGATCTCTGCCTCAGGTAGTTGCTATATGAGGATTGACTGTGCTGGATTAGAGGTAGACCCTGTTTATCAACTGCCTTATTTACCAACCATTCAAACTTACAATGGCGCTAAAAAAAATTAACTTTAACAATCAGTTCTCTTTTATGACTATTGCAATGTCCCCACAGACACGATTGACATTTAGACGCTTCACAGCTGACTTTCGACAAACAGAATCAAAGGAGAAGCCAGTAGTAAAATTGCAAGTCATAGTCATGTGATGTCTCACTTAACAACCCACGGTGAATCAATTAATAACTGAATGGGAAATGATATTGTTAAGTCCATCATGGTCACTTGCTTAATGACCATATCACATAGTGACAGTTCAAATAAGTGAGGACTATATGGTTATTTTTGCTGAAGTGTTGAATTTAGTTTGACTAATAAAGAAAAAAAAAGAATCCATCATGAACTTTGTCAATTTTAATACACATGGACGTATCAATTTCAATTCTGGAATGGAAGTTCTTGTGTCTTAAACTTGTCAAGGCTGAGAAACACTGGCATAATATACTTAACCCATTCAGTCCTTAATCCTTTCTGCTGGCATCAGAGGTGGGTTGCTCCCGCTTCTATCTGGTTCTTCCGAGCCGGTAGTAAAAGCGGCGGGAGGCTCCGCCCACCCACCTGGACGTCATAAAGGACGATTTGCACATGTGCAGAAGCGAGCGCGAGTGCGTGCTCCCGTTGCGAACTGGTAGTAAAGGTAACTGGCATGGTAACCGAATCAAAGATCACATTTTGAGGGAATATAATGTTCCATCCACTTTTTTTGGAAGAAGTACTTGATATCCCAGGCGCCCTTCCATCAAAAGAACAGGGTCTCGGCTTCATAATAGTGATAGTGCCTTCTCAGCCAACTGGGACACAGCAGGCATGGCTAAATTTGCCACATCAGTCAATCCGCATTTGGGAATCGTGTTGCACCCTGCTGGGCCTTAGTACTGAGTGCTCAATGGAGTAGCTGGTATTTATAACTTCTCTTTCATTTTAAGTTGTTTTCCTGGGGGTGGGGAGTGAGGAGGTGAGAGGACTTGGTAACGCCAACTGCCTGGGTTTGGTGTTTGCACGGCAAAACTAATTTTGTTAATATTGTCAAAGTATAAACTAACTCCATGCTCCCAACAGCTACTGCTTGAGGCATCCCAAAATACTCACACACAGTTCAGCTGCCATCAGGGCCGTCACCTTCAGTTGCATCATGGGATTGGGGGCACCCCCCACCGAGAGATCCAAGCAGGTAATCATGGATTGGGCATTCTTGTCATACCACCCTTCCCTGGTGAGGAGAGAGCAGAAGGGTAGCACCGGAACCCTTTCAGTTCTGGGTTTCGGTATTTCTGTTGCTTGCTCACCAGCTCTTATCTATTTAATGCCACCCTTTTCTCTGGATTCGGTTTCAAATTATTGCTATGCTAGTGCGTGATATGGAATGTTGCATCTGTTTGTGTGATGTCAAGTTTAAGATGGGTGGACTTCAGTTCCCAGAATTCCCACACTGACTGGGGAATTCTGGGAGTTGGAGTTCACCTGTGGCCATCTTGCTGATTATTTATTTATTTATCTTGGAGAAGTTCCTGCAGGTTTTCAGAAATGGTTTTCCATTGCCTTGCTTTTTGTAGGGCTGAGTTAAGGATTGACCCAAGGTCAACCAGCTGACATTGTGCCTAAGGTGGAACTAGAATTCATGGTCTCCCAGTTTCTAGCCTGATGCCTTAACCATCACACCAAAGTAACTGTCCTTGGGGGTATATTGACTAAGAACTCTGAAGAATCCTTATGACCTAGAGAAGGAAACAGGCTAAGGAAGTCTGGTTTATAATGAAAGAGGTGATTTATATTAATTAATGCTCAGACTATGAGTAATACTTAACCAGGAAAATTCAACAGAGTTTCCAAATCTCCCAGCAAAAATCAAAATTGCTGGAGGAAGGTAAGGATATTCCTGCCCAAAAAAACAGGCTTTATTTGTCATTTGGACTAATTGGACTGTCTTTCCTCTAGACTCAGAAAAAATTAATTATTCGTTTTTTTTCTAGTTTTGAGTAACAGGGTTCCATGTATTACATCAAAGCTTACTGTAATTAAAGTGTGAGAAATTACTCCTAACACCTGACAACCACTTCCTCAAACAGAAAGCCAAGGTTGTAGATAGCTCTATATGGTCTTAATACATACTGGAAACACCGGAAGAGGATGTATGAATCATGTTTCCCTTCTTAAGCTGCAAACTTGTGTGACTCTTTTCACCTTTTCAGAAGATGTGTGAGCTCTCCATATCACTATAAAACACCCCCTCACTGATTTACAACCCACAAACTGTCAGCTAGCGAATTTGTTGTACTGTAAAGCAACCTTCCCCCACTCCAATGTCCACCAGATGAATTGGAAAACATCTACCATTATCTCCCAGTTAGCAAATCCAGGAGATGATGACGGATAATGTTTGAAGACTGGTATAATACAGGAAATGAGATTCACTCTTTATTTATTACTAAAATAATTATTAGTATCCTTAAATATTGGGGGATAGAGGCAAGACTAATGCATCTGCCAGTACAACTTTTTTTTTAAAGAACTTGAATCAAAATGTTATGCCTTTATAGTGTACAAAAATTTGGAGCTGCCGTGTGTACATCTCCCATGACCAAAATTGAATCCTAAAGATTCTAAAATAAATCCAAAATTAGGATCACATAAAATGTTCTCCCAGTCCCTGAATTTACTCTCTTTCTGCAGATATATATTCTTCTAGGTATCATTTTGTCTGTTTTCCAATTTCTTTGCCCAGAATTACCTCTAGGTAATTCTAGGTAGACTAAGATTGCTATCTCAAGTGACATATGTTTATCATCTCAGTTGCTACTTATTTCTCATTTAAAAGCTCATGTTGTAGTGAAAAGTACATCTGTAATAAAATTGAAGTAAGATTCTGTGGTCATCTGGTCAGAACTGGTAGACAAGTCAGACCACTTTGTCTTATCTTTTTCCATCTGTACAAAAACTCCTCTACTGCTAGACTACCTATCATCCTTTCCTTCACCTATGCTTACCCTTCTTTTTCCTCTCCTATATCTTCTTCTATGGGGACAGCAAGGAGAGGCCGGACCCCCAAGTGCTGGAGTCGTTGCAGTGTTTCTTTGATCTCCTTGTGGGTCTCACCAGCCACAAACTGCCCATACAAAGTAAGACGAAGTGCAGAGGTCCAGAGACGACGTCCCAGAATGTGCCGAGTGAAAGAAAGGAGCTTGGAGGACAAAGAGGAATAGAGAATATGCAGGCAATTTCCAGATGGGAAGCTGTATTTACTTGGAAAGACAGAGTAAGGCTACCAGATTTGGCCTGAAAAAATCCAGATGATGGAAACATGAGTTTTCTATATCCCTTTTCCTCCATCTAGTGATTATCTGGATTTTTGTAGGCTCAATGAGGCAGTCCATCTTGAGATACCTAAAAAGTTAACAGGTGGACTATAGATTAACTGTTAACAAATTAATTACAACAGATAATTTATTCCAATAAGGATATAATTTGTGCATCTGGATAATGGACTTTAGTCGACCAAAAAAATGTTTCCCAATTGCCATTTGTCAGTCTTTAACTCCAATTATTAACCTGCAATCTATGCAAGAAGTTGTCATAACTATCTTTAATCATTTGTGCAAGTGTCTCAAATAATTTATGACTTATTTTGCACAAATTACTCAGTTCATAATTTATTCTAAAAACTCTTATCACCTCCCCAATCGATAGAGCACTCAGTTTAAGTCATTGGGGCGAATTCCAGAGTCATGCTCACAGAGAGAGATAACAAGGGGACTTCCAAAACTTAATAAACCAAGTTACATGTTTATCATTTAAACTGATCTCCTGATAAGATCATTAAAATTACTCCTTGGTACATCCTTCCAACCTCACATCAGAGAAACTCAAGATCGCAGATGACAATTGAGACAAAATGGGTTATGGGTTAGATCAGGAGTCAAAATCTCACCTTTGGTGCTTTCTGCACCAGCCATGGAGAAGAACAGAGAAAGAAGACCAGCAGACCACGACCGAGTTCCCATTTGGTCTTGAGGCGGAAAACATTCCCATCATCGAGGTTCAGTGAATTAGAAGAAGATTGGGGTTTCTTTGAAGCGGTTTCGGGGACTGTCTTGGAAGATGAGGATTTCTGGGTTATCACCTGGGGGTTCCAGAGGGTTAATACCCTCCGGTGCAAGAAACGAGCCCCACAATGCAGCATGCCACCAGCTCAGTCTGAAGGTCACAGTGCCACCTTTGAGAATGTAGCATCTGGCGTTTATCCCATTGCGTATGGGCACAAGCTGGAAAGATGGGGAGGGTGGAGGAAAGAGTACAAACACAGGCCAGTAAGGTGCAGTTTCAGCACATTATTGGGGGTAAGTGGGAAGCAATTCACTAGGGCAGAAAACCTGCTAAGGAGAAGTCATTCATTAACATCTGGATTCCTGCATTTCAACCTTATTGGCTTATTCTATTCTTTTCTGCAACTTAGTAGTTTCCAAATCTGTTCAATTTCACTTTCCATTATTCCCAGCTATTATGTTAGATGGGAGAATATGGAAGGTGAAGGGCAAAACACTTGAAGGCCACAGATTAGGGAAGGCTGCTTCATCCTAGAAAGAAACTGTCCTAGTTTCAGTAGAATGGAAGTCGGCACCGATATTCCTTCAGACAGAGCCAAACTATATTCCAGCACATTTCTCATCATTGACTAACTTACCAGGATTGCCAAGAATCAAAAACATTTCATGAGTTGATTCTCAAGTATTTTGTGTTTTTCATATTTTTATGTTTATCAAGAGCACAGTGGTAAGAATGCAGTATTGCAGGCTAACTCAGCTCACTACCAGCAGTTCAATCCTGACTGACTGAAGGTCAACTCAGCCTTCCATCCTTCTAAAGTCGGTAAAATGAGGAGCCAAATTGTTATGGGCAATATACTGACTATAAACCACTTAACAGTGGTTGTAGAGCACTATGAAGTGGTATGTAAGTCTAAGTGCTATTGCTATTTATTATCAAAAGATTCAATTTATTCTCCTCACAATGATTTGAACCCTACATATTTGGAATTCTGTTGTACCTTTTCCCCCACTTAACTCCATAACAGATGTTCACAAACTAATGGTCCTCCAAATATGGCGGGTAAGAACCAGTGTCAACCTCTCTAGCCAGCTGTGGGAAATTCTCTGTTGATAGCTATTTTTTGTAATGGAACATTTGCTATTTGTCTCATTTTACCAATTATCCATGCAAACCAAAAGTGAATCTGTCAAGTGCAGACAATCATTTGAAATTTAAAGTGTTTTGGACCCAAGATAGCTGTTTTGACTTTGAAACAGCTTGTTTTTACTTTGCTGGAAATGTTCTGTACTGACCATTGTAGAATTATTCAAGCCCAGAAGACTTCTAGTAAGACCAAAAGATCAGTGTTCTGTTTTGCACTCAGAAGACATACATTAAAAATGTTTTGCTCACTAATAGTCAACAGAATTGGTGGACACCAGGTTGAGAAAGACTACCTACAAGCAAAAAGATGCTGCCTTTAGGACAAGATTTTCCAACATTTATGCAATTTTTAAGATGTGTGGACTTCAACTCCTGGAATTCATCCTTAAAGAATCTGATCACTACATCTCCAAATTCCTTTTTTAGTTTTTGTACATAAGAAAACAAAATGCAAATCCAAAAATGGAAAGATTCATTATTATTCACAATGGAGGTTGCTGAAGTGATAGAAGTTGCTGAGATCACTATATTGACTTTTTTGATTAAAGAAAAGACAAGCTGTTTATTGGTAAATGGAAACCTCTTCTCAACTTTTGTATGAAACAGAAATGAACAAAATGATTAATGATTTTGATCATTAGAATATAGAATTATATTATAACCAGTAAGAGGTAAATTTATCATTGTACTTAAAACTTCCAAAAAAAAAAAAAAAAGGAAGATACTTCTTTGTATCTTTTTCCCTTTCTTGCACTTTTAGCTTTCTCTTTGATTTTTTTTCTTACTGTACAGTATATTAGTTTGTATTAATGTACAGCTTTTAAATTCTTTAATAAAATTATACAAAAAAGCCACACACTGCATTCGGTAACAATTACTTGAAAAAATTGGAAGGCTGTCTTGTTTTGAAAAACCAGAGAATGGGAGAAAATGGGGCAAAATTAGAGGGAAGAACATGATTTTGGCATTCCTCTATGGCAGGTATCAAAACTGGCGGCCCACGAGCCAGATGTATCACGCGCAGGCCACACCCACCCCGGCTCTGCAAAGGCAAAAATGTCACAATGCGTCACGTGAAGCAAACGAGTTTGACATCCGTGCTCTATGGCTATGTGCGTCTGCCAGGATCTCTCAGGCCAGCTAAGGAAGTGGTCACTCAATGGGCAAAAGGCTCAAATGCCCCATGGGAATGAAATTCAAATTACACATGAAATCATTGAGTTTTTTTTTTAAATTTATATTTATATGCCGCCCTTCTCCAGAGACTCAGGGCGGCTTACAATGCATTAAGCAACAGCCTTCATACTTTTGTATATTTATACAAAGTCAGCTTATTGCCCCCACAATCTGGCTCCTCATTTTACCCACCTTAGAAAGGATGGAAGGCTGAGTCAATCTTCAGCCTGGTGAGATTAGAACTCGCAGTAATTGCAGGCAGCTGGATGTTAAATGCTGCCTTAATAGGAGGCATTAGCCTGCTACGCCACTCAGGATCCTAAGTTTTGACTTAGATGTTGAGTTTATAGCTGAAATTTTTCTAAATCTATTCTCCCAAGTATGCTGGAGCTGCAGTTCATAGTGTTGTCGATCTTAATATCCATGTTGATTAAAGATTCCAGGTGCCACCGTCACAATGTGTGAATGCATGCTTTAACTACCTCCTAAGGTAGTTAAAACTGAATGTCATACACTCATCATCAAGAGCTAAAGCAGCATCCCAACCTCAGGATGCTTTCTTGGGGCTGTCCATTAAGAAAACAGTCCCAAGTGCCTCACTCTCTACAGATGTTCTAGAATTCTTTTGGCCCCTGTTGAAAACTCTCAGGGAGCCTTAAGTTTTTAGCAACAGGATTTTAATACATTTGCTATTTTAGTTTTCATTATCCTTTTGGTTTTGAATGCTTTAAAATGTTTTTTAAACAGCTTTGGCTGATTTGCCATCGGTAACACTACACTGATAATTTTTTTAAATGATGCTTGTTAGGAAATGTATTTTAATGAATTCTAAGTTTAATAACTACTGAAAAACTTGCTTCAAGAGCAGTACAAAAATGTTACAAGCAAGCAGAAATAAGCGGCTGAAAGATAGAACCCCAATCTTCTCTAGGAATTAGTAGAGGCTTTTGAAAAGGCCTTAATGTTTGCATGGCTAGTATGTTGTGCCAAAGGCAACAGACAGCAGGATAGTGGCCATTTAGAGTGGATGATAGAAAGACAAAGCCAATGCCATTTTTTTCTGTATTGTACAAGCACATGGACACAATAAATAAACGAGTGGTACTTAATAAGTAATGTGGATGAAGTCTAATACTCTAACAGTTGGACTTTGACTGGAGAGACTTCAGTTTAAATCTCCATGTGAACCGGGGAAATGTGAATTTCAAGGGACTTGCTGAGGACGAGCCTACATGATGAGTAAAACAGTCTTACTAAGACAGAAACCATTTCCCCAAAATTTTAGAGCCAACTTGATTAAAGGTAGTATTAGAAAAAAAACCCCTGCAATTTACAATATGGTTTGCTTCCCTCTAGTCCAGAAACAATGACAGGTAGCAAAACTTTTAAAGCCAAATACTTATGGTTTATTTAGTTTCAGATACATCCAACACAAGTAATGCTCCAGCAAGCGTTACTTGGGGTCAATTCTTCAGATCTGGTTTTTGAGAACACCATCTTTAACAAATGTTCTTTGAGGAGAAATTCCTTGCCTTTGCATTTCTGATCCTATTAAGACTGAAAACGAACAGAAGTCTAAGATCCCATGCTACTGTCATTCTTTCATTCTAATGCCAGATAGTAACTACTGAAGGTTGGGAATGCAATGGAGCCTGATGATTCTTGTCATTCTCTTTAATTAATTTACCTGGCCTGTTCCCAAGGACACTAAATAGACTTCCTTTTTAGCAATTTTTTTTTAATTGGATGTGTTTGAATTATGGTCAGTGGTAATCTCTCCCCCTCCGAATTAACTGAATAGAAGCGGCTGTAAGTTTAATAGTTGCTCTGACGTTCTTGCTGCCGATATCCTCCCCGGCGCAGGTAGCCCCCTTCGTTCTTACGATAGCCATCCTTTTGATCTGTAAGATAAGACATGAGCTGATTAGAAGGTACCAGCAAAGGAGAAGACACCAAGCAAAATAGAAATGAATGATTTTGTAGCAAAATATGGATCGGGGACAAGGAAACAATAAATGGCCATGGAATGAATATCATTTTGGCTTAGCAGGTTTCATTGGAGGGGAGAGGGCAGGAAGCAGGAAGAGGGCAGAAATGACTGTCTAGAGGGATATTAGAACAAGATGGACTTGAATTCTGAATTGAAAAGTAAGGAGGTTTCCTGCCCCGATAACAGGGAAAACGCTTAGTAAAGGAAACTTTCAAAATATTTTCAGATTGTGTTCTACAGCCGCTGAAACATTTTTCCCTTTGTTAAAGGGTAGTTCAGACCTGAGTGTGTTTATGTGTTGTGCCTGTATGTAACAGTTAATAGAAGAGAAATAAGATGCCATCAAAAGTAGTTAAGCACCAGTGATACCAAGGCTTTAACTTACCCCGAAAGTAGCCACCGTAAGTGCCTTGCTTCTGGTCAAAGACCCTCTCGTTGTTTTCCACAAGGCTGCCCAGCTTCTCAGCCAGCTGCAATGCCAGGTTTTGTTGGGTGGTGGGCTCTGTTCGATGCATCACAACTGTCTGGGTTGGCTGATCTAAGGAGGCCTAGAAAAGCAAGGCACAGAACAGCTTGTACACATTAAAAGTATGTTGTGATTTCCTACCTCTACCAAAATGAAATTTTTTACACACAGTATGGAAGTGAACCTGAGCTGAATGCTGTAATCCTCCTACCCACTACAAGGTTTGGATTCAGTCTCTCCTGTTCATAATTCCTCCTTGTTTGAAGGGGTATTTGCCAACACAGGTAGCCCTATACTTTTAACTGCAGATAGTCCTTGACTTATAATAGTTTGCTTAGTGATCATTTGAATTTACAATGGCACTGAAAAAATGACTTATGACCATTTTTCACACTCCTGTCCTTTGCAGCATTCCTAAGGTCATGTGATTTACATTCCGAAGCTTGATAGCTGACTCACATTTATGACAGTTGCAGTGTCCTGGGGTCATGTGATCCCATTTTGCAATCTTCTGACAAGCAAAGTCAACCAGATGCACTTAACCGGGTTACTCATTTAACAACTGCAGTGATTCACTTCAGAAAGGTGGCAAAAAAAGTTGCAAAATAGGGTAAAACTCACTTAACAAATTTCTCATTTAGCAGCATAAATTTCGGGCTCCATTGTGGCTGTAAGTTGAGGACTACTGTATTCTTTTAGTCTTTTAGACTAAAAGAATAGAATCAGCAGTGAAAAAAGCAACTTATAATTGGTCTTCGCACTTACAATCCCTGCAGCATTCTGGTGGCCATGTAACCAAAACTTGGGCATCTGGCATGCATTTACAATGGTTGTAGCATCCTGGGATCGTATGATTGCCACCTGCAACCTTCCCAGCCAGCTTCCAACATGCAAAGTCAATAAAAATCCAGATTGGCTTAATGACTGTGATTCACGCAACACCTGCAGCGATTCACATAACGACTGTGGCAAAAGTCTTTAAATCAGGCATAACTCACTTAACTGCCTGCTTTGCAATGGAAATTTTGATCTTAACTGTGGTTGTAAATCAAGGACCACCCATATAACTGTTATACAGATAAGGCTGTTCTTGATGACGACGACAAATATTTTTACAAATTAGGCCTGTGACTATAGAGATTCTCTCTGTGTGCTTTAGATCTGACATATTCTTGCTGCAGAAACTGCCTATGGATGCATGGCTTTCTTCCTGTTAGTCTTTGGAAGCAGGTCATTTCTCCTGCCCCTTGCTGGTGATGCAATTAATTTCTCTAGCCGCTCCAGCCTGCCTCACACAAAAGTTCTCACCATCAACTCTTCATTGATGATCATCTTGCTAATGATGCTGTGCACGGTGGGCAGGTCCAGCTCAAACATATCAGACAGGATCTCCATGCTAAAAAGATGGACCATAGAAAGCAGAGAATTGTGAGATTCAGCTATTTAGGATTGATACATTAGCTCTTGCCAAGAAGGAAATTTATTGAGAAAAACAGTAGATCAGACTGGTCTGTAACTAAGGACCAGAGTTAAACTAACCACTAAGTACTGCACAGATAAATCAGATAATCCAACAGGAATTCTGAAACGCTTTGTCCACAGTCAACTTTCTTATCTATATAAAAAATCTATTTAGTCCCATATGCAGGGCAAAGCACTACTCTGCCGAAATGAAATCACTGTTAACCGTGGACCTCTCTTCTCCTCTCCTCCTCCAACATGGCTGTACCTGATTGAGTCATAAACGCTGCTGTAGGTGAAGAGATAGGTTCGGAGAGACTCCTCTTGGATCTTCCTGTTGGGATGCGGTTGAGAGAGAGAAAAAAACAGCGGCAGTGAGAATGAGGTATAAGAGCCTCTCTCAAATTATTATTATTTTTTTTTAATTTTAAAAACAAAACTTTATTCATTTATAAAAACATTTAAAACATACAAGTTTCTCTTAATCAAGAGACAAATTTACATATACAACACACTCTCTCAAATTATTTAAATTTCTGTCCCCAAGATTTTACTCTTCAAAATTACAGGTCTCCAAATTTCCACCGTATCTTTGCTGCTACAGTTCCAGCAATATATTGGAGCAAAACTGGAAATAGTTGTACTTTTCCTAGATCAAGGAGCCTGAGTGGCGTAGCAGGCTAATGCCTCCTACTAAGGCAGCATTTAACATCCAGCTGCCTGCATTTACTGTGAGTTCTAATCTCACCAGGCTCAAGGTTGACTCAGCCTTCCATCCTTTCTAAGGTGGGTAAATTGAGGACCCAGTTTGTGGGGGCAATAAGCTGACTTTGGATAAATATACAAAAGCATGAAGGCTACTGCTTAACGCATTGTAAGCCGCCCTGAGTCTCCAGAGAAGGGCGGCATATAAATATAAATAAATAAATAAAAAAAATTGGAGGCCCAAAATCAAGAGTAATACATAGTAATTCTTCTAAACTGGGTTATTGTTTCACACCTCTAGGATAAAATCTTGCCAGATTCTCTATTATTTGCATCTAAAGGACTCTATTATTTGCATCTAAAATATACTCCATGAACTGCTAGGGAGAAACTAAATACACCTTTCTCTCACATGTAATATCCAGACTGAGTTGTCTCTTTTCCCTCAGAAATGCAGCTGGGAATCTGGGAATCCCCCTCCTCACTACATTCCATCGCTTCCATGGCTCACTTTTCTCACAATATGACCCTTTTGCAACTGACCGGACAAGCATGCTGCGCACTTTGTCAGCCTCGGGAAACAGATCCCAGACTTTGCCATTCATTTTCTCATTGACAATGAAACGGTGACATGTCTTCCAGTCACCCATCTTCATAGCCTTGGACGCTGCCACAACATGTTCTCGCATAGATTCAGGGGGGCCTGAAGCAAGGAAAAAGAGAGAGAGGTGGGGAAAGTTAAAAGGATGTTCCTTGAATCTATTAGAGGATTTTAATTATCTAAATGAATAAGCCACAATCCCTTAGGGGGGAAAAAAAGGTACTACTTTACTATTCCAGAAAATGACAGATTTCATATGTTATAAAAGAATAAAACCATGTGTTTAACTGTAAGGAATAAGCCGACTGTTTCCCTGTTACAAAAGCAGATGAGTTCCCCAAATTTTATTTGATTTATACAGATTAAATAATTTGTCAGAGGAAAAAAGATATTTTAAAAAAATCACGAAGGCTTAATTCCCCCCAACGTAACATATTATCAGTCAGTATGGCTAAGTATTTCTTCCAGTATCAAATGATGGTTCACGTCACACATTATATTAGAGAAGAATATAGTTTTGTTTTGTATTCACAGAATACAACTATTTCGTTGGTAAGATGAGGTTTATGGGCTAACAATCTATCTCAACTCAGCCACCCTGGTTATTCATATTATAGGTAGTTCTTGACTTACAACTACTTAGTAGGCTTCATTATGATTGTAAGCTGAGAACTACCCATAAATTGCAAGTAGTGAGAACCTGTATCTATTACTAGTACTTGCTGGGGAACACAAACGGAACGACAATGTTGCCTTCATTTCCTCCTTGTTGGTTTCTATCTGCTTCTAGCTGGCAGAACCCGATTCCCTTTGATCTTCTGAAACCTTAGACGTAGATAATGGCCAGAACTGCATCTCTGGGGGCTAAAACAAGCATCCTTTGGACCGCTTACCAAGAAGAGGCTGACGCTCGCCCACCCGCAATTGATGGTGGAACTGCTTGCTGATCATTCGCCGACGGGCATCGAACTCGTGAGCAGCCATGTAAGGGATCTCAAGCAGCATGGCAGATACCAGGTAGACACACTCCAGGAGTTCCAGGTTGATGTGCATGTGGAAAGGAACCTGCCGGCGCTTCTCAATCTTCTCTTGCTCCTGGTTGCGCTCTTGCATGCTACGCATCAGGAGACCCTGCCCCAGCAACTCCTTTGCTCTTCCACTAGACTGAATGTCCAGCAAAGCGTTATGAGCATCTTTGATCAAGCCCTGGCGGAAGGCACAGATCCCCAGCTGAACCATCGTCCGGTTATACAGGATCTGGGAATGGAAAAAACACAAAAGGGCTTGAAAAACTACCAGCACCTCTTTTCCTATTATCTCTTCTCGGATCCCATGGAGAATTCAGCAGCTGCTCAAATAACTGAGTCTTACTGCTGCCCTTTCACAGTACAGATTGTCAAGCAGAACTTTAAGCTTCCCTCTCTACTAGGCTGCTTGGTTAATTAAGTTGGGCGTCCTCCATTTTCTTTAGAAGGAAGCTGTGGCAGACCAAAGATAGTAGGACAGCATAAAGTCTGCTGTCCATCCAAACTCTGTGCTATCACCACTACCACTACCATCATCAAACAGGCAAGTTCAATGTTGGTTCTCAAATGGCTACCAAACCACTTGTTCCTCTCTAACCTGAACTGGAGGGTCCGCATGTTGGATATTATCTTGAAGGTGGCTCATGAGCATCAGGTCACGGGCCTGGTACCAGCGATCATGCAAGGCATGGTGATAAATATGGCAGAGAATGGCACAGGTGCGGATCCGGTCTGTCCGATCCTTGGCGTAGATGAACTTGCAAAGGCGCTCCATCAGCACTGCAGAATCTTCCCCCTCGTTTTCTGCTTGGTCTTGTTCGGACTGAGATAAGCAGAGAGTGTAAATTAGCCCCAGTATCAATAAATCACATACTCCTAATGCAAAATGTTCGACTTGCAGTATGCAACCTTTTAAATCATTCTTGAAGGTTTCAGCCAAACTATGATTTTTGTTTTGTTTTGCAAATTTATGTATTGTTTTTCATAAGCTAACATTAAAGTACAAACTAACATGAAGGGGTGGGGAGGGGAATAACAGGACAGAAAAGTGACAGAAAAAAATACATTAAACTAATATAAAAGTGACCTTAAATTCTTTTCAATACAAAGGTAATTATACAATGCAACATCTCTCTACTTTCAATGAATATCCAGCATTTAAATTATCTTAACATACTAATATCCATACTATTTTAATCTAACATATAGTAGACATATATAGGATCCTGGTGGCGCGGCAGACTAAAGCACTGTGATTAACATTCAGCTGCCTGCAATTACTGCAAGTTCAAATCTCACCAGGCTCGAGGTTGACTCAGCCTTCCATCCTTTCTAAGGTAGGTAAAATGAGGACCCAGATTTGGGGGCAATAAACTGACTTTGTATAAATATACAAAAGTATGAAGGCTATTGCTTAACGCATTGTAAGCTGCCCAAGCAAATGGGCTGACTATGATTCTGGGTTTTATTGTTTATTATTTAATTTGATTTTAAAGGGGGGTTTTATTGTTGCATGTTTTTAACTTGTGTACGTCACCCTGAGTCCTTCGGGAGAAAAGCGGCATATAAATACATGAAATAAATAAATAAATATTCCTCTGGTCAGATCAGATTGAATCCTCAAATTCCAAAGTTGGTTTTTCTCCTTATCTTGCAAGAAATCTAACAATGATCTCCAAGTCACAAGAAATCCAAGGTCGAATTTTTAATGTAACAGGAGAAAAAAATGTTTATTTTTAACAGTGTGGTCCTTGGTCACAAACACCGCACATAGCTCTGCCCTAACATACCAATCTTTCTCTAACCTTTGCTTTCCTCGTGAGGTTGTCTGAGATAATGTTATTTAGCCTGGTAATGAAATATCTGCAGGAAAACAACCAAACTCAGAAAATATCACTAACTCAATATGCTACTTTCGTTTGCCAGTGAATACAAAAATGCTGTTTACAACAAACTATTTTTGTTACGGTTATACATTCCGGATTCCCAACAAGGAAATATCTGATTCGACGACTCAAATGCTGGAAGTTGTGGTTTTGTAAAAGAATGTTTAATTCTCTACAAAGCTACCTCTTGATAGCTGGCACCACCTGAGCCTTGTTTGGGCTCAGAAATTAAGTAGCACTGGATCAGTTATCCTTTGAGTGGGAGACCCCTTTGAATTCCAGAGCTGTCAATCAGACTGGGAAGCAACTAAGGCATCCTGGAAGACATGGCTGTGTCTTCTATGACAGTGTTTCTCAAACTTGGCCACTTCAAGATGTGTGGATTTCAACTCCCAAAATTCTCCAGCTAGCATGTTTTAAAACTGCCAAGGTTGAGAAACACTGGTCTATGAAGTTTCCTAGAAACTGGTTTCAAGTTGTTACTTTTATTTTATAAAGCTCAGTGGCTAAGACGCTGAGCTTATTGATCGAAAGGTCGGTAGTTTGAATACCTAGTGCCGCGTAACGGGGTGAGCTCCCATTACTTGTCCCAGCTTCTGCCAACCTAGCAGTTCGAAAGCACGTAAAAAATGCAAGTAGAAAAATAGGGACCATCTTTGGTGGGAAGGTAACAGTGTTCCATGTGCCTTTGGCATTTAGTCATGCCAGGCACATGATCATGGAGACGTCTTCAGACAGCCCTGGCTCTTCGGCTTTGAAACAGAGATGAGCACCGCCCCCTAGAGTCGGGAACGACTAGCACATATGTGCGAGGGGAACCTTTACCTTTACCTATATGCTTATTTGGCATAACCTCCAAATCCAATCCCCAGCATCTGTTAATCAGCAGAAGGTAATGATGATAAGGAAGCACTGACCTAGACAAGCAAATTTCTCTCTCTGGAGAGGGAAGATTCAACTACTGATGTTCCTTGCCTATCAGAGGGACCATCTTACCTTGCTGTCTCCTGCTGGGCCTTGCTGGCGCTGGTGAGCCTTGTAGTCAAACTTGTAATAGGTGTGGAGGATGCAGCGCAGGTAAACACGGCAGATCTCATCTGTAGTTCCCTTGTCCTGCAGGTAAGTCTGCACCCGTTCTATGATCTTGCACACTCGAGCCTCATCCTTCAGGTGATCCACATATTCTACAGAAACGTACCACACATGCTTAGCTTAGTCTTTTACAAGAAATGAGGATGGGTTCCCTTGTTTGATTAGGTGGAATCTGGCAATGCAGTCCTGCAAAACCTCCCCTCCCCATCAGTTTTCATTTTGGTGGTTATGGAGAGGTGGTCAAAATCTCTGCTGTTTTATGCTCTTACAATTACAAAATTTAAAATGTAGAAACATGAAGGCCCTTGATCACCAAGCCCTTTCATGCTGACCTATAACATTTTGACATCTACAATGGAGGCACAATGGCTCAGCATCTTAAAAACACTGGATTTGTCAGCTGGAAAAAGTCAGCTTTCTGTATTCCAGCAGTTCAAACCCTAAGCACAGGGGTCCCCAAACCCCTGGCTGCAGCCCACTACTGGGTCGTGGCCTATTCGGAACTGAGCCACATGAGGGGCAGGTTGGCACGCCTAACTCGCTCAAGGTCAACTCAGCCTTTCTTCCTTCCAAGGTCGGTAAAAGGAGGAACCAGACTGTTGGGGGCAATATGCTGATTCTGTAAATTGCTTAGAGAGGGCTGTAAAGCACTGTGAAGCGATATATAAGTCTAAGTGCTACCGCTATTCTTCGTTAAACAGGCAGAGTAACATGAAAAAATAAGGGTGAACTTAATTTAACAGGCTCCCAAATCAATCCTGTCTGGCTAAAAGAGGCAATTCTGCTGAGGACAACATTCAACCAGGAGCCAAATATTCCTATTTATCAGGAAAGGTACCTCCTGTCCCAACCCACTTCCTTTCATTACCTCCACTTTCATTGGATTCCCTTCTTCCCTCACCTCTAAGACACCACTTTGTGATGGACATGTTGATGTACAAGCTCACTCACCCTGAGAATGGGGGTCTGTGTTCTGCATGATTTTCACAAACTCCTCATCCATCCGTTCCACCAAGGTCAAGATGCATCCACGTATGCGAAGGGGCTGGCCACGGAAAGGCAGAAAGGAAGGAGCGGGATTAGGACTAGCAGACTCAGTTTATCTTTCTCCAAAGTAGAACTTTCCTACTGGAACTCAGTTACAATCACCATTACTCCCAGTTATGAGGATATTGATGCGATCGGACTGTCCATGCAGCATACTTGGGGAAGTGGCATTAAAAAAAAAGCTTTTTTTTCCTCGGTCTGCCAGCACAGCAGCATCCTCTTTGATCTTTGCAGATTTCACTCAGCCCTCCCTACCAAGTAGTCCTCGACTTATGACTGTAACAGAGCCTGGAATTTTCATTCGTGTATCATGACGGTTGTTAAGTTGAGGCATCCATGTGACCAACCTGATTTTATGTTTTTTGAGATGGTCATTTAAAGAACCCGTTCTCTGCATTCAGTGGTCCCCCACCCACTCCAAAACTCAGAAATTAACAACAATTTCTAGGGGGATAAAAACCTTTGTAAATCATGATCATATGACCATGGGATGCTGCCAATAGTCATACATGTGGGCCAGTTGCCAAGTAACCAAAATGTGATCACATGACCACAGGAAGGGGTGGCAGCCATTGGAACTTTGAATCCAGATTGGGATTCTTCTTTTGGGGGAAATCCATTTTAACAGGTGCTAAGCAGCCAGTCCCAAGTCAAAGACACAACATATTGCAGGATGGTTTATAGGCTGGGAGGACCTGCAGAAACCCACCTGCTCAGCGTTGGCCAGGTTTTCAGAATCCTCTGCAATGTTCTGTCCAATGAAGATGTTGTCGTTTGCAAAGAGGATGTCCAGCAGCTCATCAATGCTGCTGAGACATTTCTGCCACATCTCTGGCTGCAAACAAGGAGAATAAAGAGGAAATCATTAACAATCTTGGTACAGGTAGTCCTCGACTTACAACAGCTCATTTAGTTCAAAGTTACAACGGCACTGAAAAAGGGGACTTATGATAATTTTTCATACTTATGACCGTTGCCAGCATCCCATGGTCACGTGATTTACATACGGGTGCTTGACAAGTGGTTCATATTTATGAAAGTTGCAATATCTCAGGGTCACGTGATCCCGTTTTGCGACCTTCTGACAAGCAAAGTCAATGGGGAAGCCAGATTCACTTAACAACCGTGTTACTAATTTAACAACTAAAGTGATTTGCTTAATAAATGTGGCAAGAAAAGTCATAAAATAGGGCAAAACTACTTAACAAATTTCTCATTTAACAACATAAATTTTGGGCTCAATTGTGGTCGTGAGGACTTCCTGTATTATAGGAATAAAACAACCACTCTTCTATGTCACTTCTCTCACAGCCAAAGCGGGCAAGGAACAACCTCTTGCAGCACGCTGGAATTAATCCATCTTACTTTCCTTCCTTATTCCCCTATACCTTCATATATGTAGCTAAGTTGGGGTTGTAGTCATACAAAGAGGCAACGATGTTGAACTTGATTTTGAGGTCAATGGCTATTCCCAAATTGTTCTCTGCTGCAATTCCAACCAAAAGCTGCAAAAGGTCGATCTGGGCAGCCCTGTGGAAGATCACAGAAAGGGTAGAGACTACTGTGACAACAGGTGTGAGGAGATGGCAGATTATTATTTTGAGTTACTTCCTCAAACTCAGCACAATCCATTTGACTTTGTTCTAAAGCCTTTAACGTAACCATTCTTAGCCATTATGAGCCATGGTGGTGCAGTGGTTAGAATGCAGTACTGCAGGCTACTTCTGCTGACTGTCGGCTGCCTGTAGTTTAGCAGTTCGATTCTCACTGGCTCAAGGTTGACTCAGCCTTCCATCTTTCTGAGGTGGGTATTATTTATTTTATTTATTTTATTAAATTTTTATACCGCCCTTCTCCCGCGGGATTCAGGGCGGTGCACAGCCGAGATAAAAAAACATAACATACAAAATTTAAGAACAATTTAAAAACATTAAACAATTTCAGCCCAATAATTTAAAACAACCCAATTAAAACCAAATTCAAATAAAACTGGGAGGAAGGGATCAAGCCAGCCCTGCTAGATGGAATAGATGCATTTTCAGGGCCCGACGAAAAGTCCGGAGGTCTGTTATCGTGCGTATCTCAGGGGGTAGGTCGTTCCAGAGGGCAGGCGCTGCCACAGAGAAGGCTCTCCCCCTGGGGGTCGCTAGCCGACATTGTCTGGCCGATGGCACCCTGAGGAGGCCCTCTCTGTACGAGCGAACCGGCCGGTGGGAGGCTATTGGCGGCAGAAGGCGGTCTCGCAAGTACCCCGGCCCTAAACCATGGAGCGCTTTAAAGGTGGTTACCAACACCTTGAAGCGCACCCGAAAGACCACAGGAAGCCAGTGCAGCTCACGCAGGAGAGGTGTCACATGGGAGCGCGTCACTCCCATAATCCTCCGCGCGGCCGCGTTCTGGACTAACTGCAGCCTCCGGGTGCACCCCAGGGGGAGCCCCATGTAGAGAGTGTTACAGTAGTCCAGGCGGGAAGTGACGAGTGCTTGAGTGACCATGCGTAGGGAGTCCCGATCCAGAAAGGGGCACAACTGGCATATCAGGCGAACCTGATAAAAAGCCACCCTGGCCACGGCCGTCATGTGCTCTTCTAAAGACAGCCGTGCATCCAGGAGGATGCCTAAGTTGCGAACCTTCTCCATGGGGGCCAATGATTCACCCCCAATAGCCAGCGATGGCACCAGCTGGCTATATCGGGACGCCGGAAGCCACAGCCACTCGGTCTTGGAAGGGCTGAGTCGGAGCCTGTTTCTCCCCATCCAGCCCCGCACGGCCTCCAGACACTGGGACATCACTTCAAGGGCATCGTTGGGGTGGCCTGGGGTGGAGATGTACAGCTGGGTGTCGTCAGTGTACTGATGGAACTCCACCCCAAAGCCACAGATGATCTCGCCCAGCGGCTTTACATAAATGTTGAACAGAAGGGGCGAGAGGACCGACCCTTGTGGCACCCCACAAATAAGGCACTTCGGGGTCGACCGCTGCCCCCCTGTCAACACAGATTGCAACCGATCGGAGAGGTAGGAGGAGAACCACCGCAAAACGGTGCCCCTCACCCCCAGCCCCTCCAACCGGTGCAACATGATACCATGGTCGATGGTATCAAAAGCCGCTGAGAGATCTAACAGGACCAGGATAGAGGAACAACCCCTATCCCGAGCCCTCCAGAGATCATCCACCAACGCGACCAATGCCGTTTCCGTGCTGTGCCCAGGCTGGAAGCCGGACTGGAGCGGGTCCAGATAGACAGCTTCATCCAGGTACTGGGGAAGCTGCCGCACCACCACACTCTCAACAACCTTCGCAACAAAGCGAAGATTGGAGACTGGATGATAGTTAGCCAAAACAGCCGGATCCAGAGAGGGCTTCTTGAGGAGGGGCCTCACCACTGCCTCTTTCAAAGCGGCCGGCAGGACACCCTCACTCAAGGAAGCGTTAACAATCCTCTGGAGCCATACTCGTGTAACCTCCCGGGAAGCCAGTACCAGCCAGGAGGGACACGAGTCCAATAAACATGTGGTCACGTTCAGCCGTCCCAGAACCCTGTCCACGTCCTCGGGAGCCACAGGATCAAACTCCTCCCAGCTAACACTCTCAAGACCAGCCTCAATCATCCTGTCTGGACTTACCCAGTCAGAGGCCAGACCTTCCCAAATCTGAGCAATCTTGTCATACAGATACTGCACAAAATCCTCAGCTCGACCCTGCAAGGGATCATCTCGCGCTTCCAGATGGAGGAGGGAGCGGGTCACCCTATACAGGGCAGCTGGGCAATTATCTGATGACGTGATAAGAGCGGCAAAATAGCTAGATTTTGCCGCTTTTATCGCCACTCGGTAGGTCTTAATATGAGACCTCACCAGTGTTCGGTCAGATTCGGAGCGGCTGGTCCTCCAAACACCCTCTAGGCGTCTTTTCCGGCGCTTCATCTCCCTCAGCTCCTCAGAGAACCAAGGAGCTAGGTGAGTTTGGTGCTGCAAAGGCACGACGTGGTCCAAAGCCCCGGCAGCCACACTGTCCCAGGCGGCCACCACGTCTTCAGCCGAGTCATGAGCCAGAGTCTCAGGAAATGGCCCAAGCTCCATCTGGAACCTATCAGGATCCATCAGGCGCCTGGGGCGGAACCATCTAGTCGGTCCCGCCTCCCTGCAGCGGGGTGCAGCGGTTAGAAAGTCCAGTCGAAGGAGCGAGTGGTCAGACCATGACAAGGGTTCGATGACTATATCCCCTATATCAAGGCCACTCAACCACTGACCAGAGACAAAAACTAAGTCCAGAGTGTGTCCACCCGTGTGAGTAGGGTCATGAATTAACTGAGTAAAGTCC
This sequence comes from Ptyas mucosa, assembly GCA_012654045.1. NCBI lineage: Eukaryota > Metazoa > Chordata > Lepidosauria > Squamata > Colubridae > Ptyas > Ptyas mucosa. The sequence continues at coordinate 4,843,786 of WNWU01013574.1, forward strand.
ATGGCTGTCATGGAAGCCATGAACTCCCGAGCCACCTCAAACATTTCACTGATAGATGGCAGGTTGAAATCTCCCATGACTAAAAGTCTGGGGGTATCAACCGCCACCTCGGCTATGACATTGAGCAGCTCGGGCAGGGCCGTTGCCACGTGGCAGGGAGCCAGGTACGTGATCAACAAGCCCAGCTGTACTCCACGGCCCCACTTCACAAAAAGGGACTCACATCCGGCTATCTGTGGAACAGTGGTCTCCCTTGGATCAAGACCTTCCTTTATAATAACCGCCACCCCCCTGCCCTGAGCTCTCGGCTGATGGAATGCACAGAAGCCTGGTGGGCACATATCTACGAGGGGAACCCCCCTCCTGGCCCAACCAGGTCTCCGTAATACCTGCCAGGTCCGCTCCCCCCTCCTGAATAAGATCACAAATGAGGGGGGCTTTATTTACCACCGACCTGGCATTACAAAACAGCCGAAGGCTCAGGCCCTGAGAGTCTGAGCAGCCTGGGGCGCGAGAAGGGCTATGGGGACCAGGGCGTGCCACCGCTCGAAGATAGTGAGTGCGCCCCCATCACATGATGTGGCCCCCTGCTCCCACCGTATCTGCCCCTCCCACTCAGCGTATTGATAGAAAAGCCCTCAACAGGATGGACTCTGATGTCCCCCTTACCCCCCAAAATCCGCACCCTCCATGGCCGAACTGATGGCTGGACTGGACCCCTCTCCCCGTGGGTTATCCCCCATACCCACGCAACCCTCCCGCCCCTTAAAATCCTTTAAAAATTTATCAAAAAGTTTCCCTAGCAAACCCCTCAACCCATGCCACCTCTCGGGGCACCAAAGCCCATCATAAAGGTAGGCCCTTGATAAAGTGGAGGGCCACACCTGCGAGAGGGGGGAGTCTCGCAGAATAAGAAGTTCTGTTGGCAAGTACATCCAATTAAATTAATTAATCAATCAGGGGGAAAGTCCATGGCCTGGGGGTTGATCAAGATAGTCTGAAATTTGGAAGGGGGTATCCAGTCAATTCCAAGTCAATAAACTCCACTGCTCTCTCACAGCAGTGGATGGAGTCTTGAGCTGTTTCGAGGCCAGGTGTCAACACCAGCCGCCGGGTAAAATGAGGATCCAAATTGTTGGGAGCAATATGTTGACTCTAAACTTCTGAGAGGCTGTAAAGCACTGTAAAGCGGTATATAAGTCTAACTGCTATTGCTATTCTAACCATTGCATCTTATCTATAGCTCCCAGAACACCATGAGGTCATGCCACCAGCGTTCAGCAACAAAAATGTCAATTTTGAAAGTCTTTTTTCTTTTGCTCAATTTGGGAGTAATTCTAAGAGTAGACATTGGAACCTATGAAGCCAAAGCTCTCGTCCTTCCAAAAGTGAATGTAGAAGAGTTTGGCCATGCCCCTTCTTATGCAGAAGTCCTTCTCAAACTTGTCAGACAGGTCAAGAGGCTGAATTATAACCTCAACCTGGAACATGTGGCTCCTCCCTGCCTGATGCAAACAAGCCACAGCAAACTCTAGACACAGATCTTATGCCCACTTCCTTGGTGTGGTGATAAAAAGCTCAAAAATGATCAGCTCCCTGTTTCAATTAGCCATCTTTTAGCGTGTCACAAGTTTATAAGATGTACCACTGTTTCTTGAGATTGGGTAATACAATAAAAACCTGGGATTAGTTCCAAAGGTGCTTTTTCAAGAGGACACTGGACTTTCTTTGTTTTGTTTTTGTTCTCTGTTTTATTTTTTCCTTGAAAATGTTTTGCTTCTCATCCAAGCTCTGAAGAACCTTCCTTGGATGAGAAGTGAAACATCTTCAGGGAAAAACAAAGTCCAGTTGCCTCTTGTAAACGCACTGCAAACATTTAGCTGAGGCTAGTGTAAAGCAGAAGCAATTCCTCCTTATTATCACACTGATGAAAGAGGAAGTTGCTTCAGTGCAAAGGATGTTGCATCATGTATTATTGTCTGCATGAAGCTCAGAAATGACTAGATCCTTTCAGAGGAAAAGATTTCAATATCAGGCAAGGTGGACCTTCTCTGTGTATATATTTTACTGTCATCTCAGTTTGCTTTGTTTTCATAATCGACTTCTGTATTTTTGGACTTGAAGTTAATTTGCCTGTCTCCCTTGAGTTTGACACCCCTGGATCTAAACCACCCCAGATGCCATCTGAGAAATGATCTACTTATTTGCCTCCCAGAGGAAGAAAAAAGCAAGCAGTCAATTTGAGAATGATTTCAGTTACTCTTGTCCAGCAATGTTAAAACTTCTTTGTCTCACCTATCAGTGCCTTTCTTGCCACGAGCCTGTAGAATCTCATTGAGTTTCTTCACTACCACAGCATGGTTGATCTCTGTGCCCTTAGCAAACATCTTTGGCTTTTCCTAAAGGGGGAGAAAACAAAAAAAAAAAAAAAAAAGGATAAACTTCCCAATTCCTTCTACTCCCTCTCTGGCTAATCTCGAGGCCACTGGCAATGCCTCACCTTAACCAGAGGGACGCCTCCTTTGACTTTTTCCCATTCACCGCCTTCGTTATCGTCTTCATCATCTTCATACTTTTTGGATTTACGGTCTTGTTTCTTCTTTGCTTTATCTTCTTTTTTCTTCTCCAGAATCCTCTTTTCCTCCTCTGTGCCAACTCTTAATTTTGGAGGATTAAACAGATCAGGGGTTTTTTCCATGCTGTGATTCTAAAATCTTGAGCTAGCTATATGATTTAAATTGATCTGAATACTGCAGATCAAACCTGCTCTAATGAAAGCAGCTCCCTTTCTTTCCATCCCACAAATCGCATTTGAATCCAAACCTGTCAGGTAATGTACATTTAATAACTGTAAGCTGATGTAAGGTTGTAAGTGGAGGCAACTGATCAACTCCTAGGTTTATCTCATAATACTAGTCACTCTGCAAAACTCTGACAGGCAAGATTATTTTACCCCAATAGACCAAGATTTCCCTGCTATCTACCTACCCTTGCACAGAACACTGCTAAGATCGGAATCAACTACTAATAGTTGATATAACTTTTAACCTATAGGAAATCTGTATGTTTTGGTAGCAATTCTAAATGATGTCATCACCACAGTGTCCTAGATCCAATGACAGCAATTCCAGCAGTCCTGGCTGGTGTCATTAAATGAGGACTAGTCATTTAGCAGGGATCTCATATGATCATGACTTCCAAATTCCTGCCAGCTTCCTCCAACCTTGCTTTTGGAAAGGCAGCAGGAAACCTAGAAACCGTGATCACATGATAGGATTCCCACACTGCAAGGATGCTGCAATGACCAGCAGTCCAAGGACCGTCCATCATAGGTCCTTTTCATTCAGTGCCATGGCAACTTTGTATACTCTTCGAAGAAACTATCATAACCCAAGGACTACCTGTGTAGGACATGCACACTGGTTAACTCTAAAATTTAAGGAATAAAAATCCTGTAAAAAGAGCTAAAATTATCAACAATCTAGGTCATAAAATCTGGCTGAAGGGGAAGACAAGGATTTATTTCTTGTCAGTAGAAAATGTAAGGACCAGGATGGATAAAAATCGATTTTTTAAAAAAAAAAAAACAAAATCAATTTTTTAAAAATTTATATCACATTTTTTTCATCTTTACCAAATTTATTTTAATAAAATGCTTTTGGATTAAAAATCTATCTAAAGGTAGTTTTCTATTTAAGATACATTAATAATTTAGTTTATTCAGCATGAAATGGAGCTTAGTTATGTAGCATGAGGCTGTATATATTCTGCAATATTTACATTTTTGGTAAACTCATTCAATGAATCCAAGCTCTGCAAGCTAAATAGGAAACCTTCATTTTGTTTGCAAATAATAATATTAAAGATTCTAACTACCTGCAAGAATGAGTCTTTACATTTAAAGAGCACCTGTCATTTCAGATCCATCATGGCAGCACCTGTTAGAGGGCATCTGCTCACCTGCTGCCTGCCACGCCCCTCACTTGGTTGTGTCACTGCTGCATCACCAGCCATCCCATTAAAGTGAATGGGTTTGTTGGTAAATCAACAGCGAGTCAGAGGAGCTGCTGCTGGACAGAGATGACAGTTGCTCTTTTAAAATTGATTTAAATGAAGCCTTTTTACTAGTGATTTAAATCAAATCCCCCCTAGACTGAGAACCGAGCACAGGAGCTTCCATAGTTTGGCAATAGCACAATAACAGATTTTCCAGAGTGCCCAACAACCAGGTCTCTGAAAGCAGAGACATCTTTAAGGGGGCCTCTCCTGTTGGCTGCATGATAAGAATAGGCACAGAGCTGTTTGCAAAGCAGATCTACATTTTAGGCAAAACCTTCATTTTTTACTTTAGTTGAAAAACATTTGTTAACCAATATGGGCCTAACTCTATCAATGTAGGCAAAATATGATTTTGCTTTTGTGAACCAGTTAGTAGCTTAGTTGCAACCTGTGTTGTTGCAAGATTTTGGATGTTCTTCAAAAATAACACGTAGAAAACAAAATTGCAATAATCTAACCATAATGGAACTATGGAATAGGTAACTACTGCAAGACTAGGCAGCTTAGAAGTCAGAGTCGTAACTACTATCTCAATTTCTTGATGCAAGTCCTTCCTGGGTCTAAAACATCCTTCATTGATATTTCATACCACAGGTGAAACTAAAAAAACCCAAAAATTAATTAAGCTTTTAAGATGCTTGGTTATACAAAAGGGCTCAACATAAACCACTGGGGCTGCTGGCTATAACCCCAGACATCTGCCCTTGAGACGTAAGCACACTTCCGGTGGCACCGCAGGCGCTGACAGACACTCCTTTCGGATCATCAGTCCCGCGATTTCGTTAAAGCCGCTCAGACAGCGCAAATCAGCTGTCTGGCGGCTTGGAAACCTTCCTCTCGGGAGAAGAGACGGAGGCGAGTACCCGGACACAGGCAGAGCTCCCCAAAAGCCCTAGGAGCAATTCTGGGGCTTGGAGGGTGAGAGCTCCCTGGCATGTCCAACTGATCTCCGAATCCAGGATTTCACTGCTTCAAGCAGAGCAAGATGCCACGACCACCCCTGCAATCAACATTTAGATTTAAACAAGCTTAAAGCAGGCAAAACAAAAACAGGAGTCCTAGCAACAGCAAGTACCAAACTTTAACTCTGTGTCTATATCTCTTCCTTCTAAGATTTCTAAAAGTGAAAGGGAAAATGGTGCCTGAACTGTAACAAGACGTGAAAGCGAAAGTTAAAGTGATCGTTAACATCGTTAGCGCTTCTAAGGCTTCTTAAGCTTAGTGGATTCTACACCAAAGAAAGCAAAATTTAAAGTGGAAAGACTACAGTTTGGACTTTAAATAAACTAAAATATCTATAAAAGATTTTAAAACATTTGGATTCACTGATTTGGCTGCTGTAAGAAGTATAAACTGAAAGTTAAAAATGGCTTCTAAGCAAATAAAATCTGGTTTTAAAAGTGCTGGTGGGTCCCCAGCACAGCCATCTAAATTCCAATCCTTGTCCACTTCAAATCCACAAATATTGACTTTGGAAGTGTTTCAGGACTCTTTGCAGGAGGCTTTGAAGCAGCAAACCTCTTTTTTAAAGGAGAAAATTAAAGGAGTGTCTGAGGAGATGGCTGAAATTAAAGATTAAAAAGCGAAACAAGGAAATAAGAGAAGATATAGTACTGGCATTTCAGGGTCTGGCAAAACACATTGAATTGTTGGATGAAAGAATAGAAGAAATTAACCAGTCTAACTTGAATTTGGAAAATAAAATGGAGGAAGTCTAGACCAAGGTGGACAGGGCAGATGAAAAGTGGTGATGTTACAATATAGAACAATGGAATTCGCCCTGAGAGTAAGAGGTTTGAGAAAACATAATCGTGAGAATCTGAGGGAGATCTTTGCAGAGGCTTTTGCAAAGGTAACTGGGGAGCAGCAAGCAGATCTCTCATTTCAAATTGACAAAATATACCATGTCAATTCTTGGTTTGGCAGACAGAATCAATTGCCAAGAGATATTGTGATCTATTTTACAACAAGGAGGACCCGAAATGAAATTTTACAAGCTTTCTACAAAAATAAACTTCAAACAGCCGGACAAGAGCTTTTAGTACTGAAAGAAATCCCCCCAAAGATGTTGAGAAGTAGAAAGGAGTTTGCTTTTTTGGCGGATGAACTCAGGAACCGACAGATTCAGTTTAGATGGGATGTTCCAGTTGGACTGGTGGTGAATTATATGGGAGAAAGGCATCGTCTTGACACAATCTGGAAGGCAAGAGATTTCTTTACTAATGTACTAAAGGCAGGATGCCCACCATCTCAAGAAATGAGGAGAAGAAAAGAAGAATTGGCAAGCAAACAACCACAAGCAGCAGGAGAGACCTCGCTCATGGAAGAAGATTTACTGCAACTTTTTGGTACTGTTCAACCTTTGGAAGTAGTAGAAAAAAGAGAAGAGTCAAGAGATCAAAGGCAGACTCGTGCAGCGACAAAGAGAAAAGAACAAGATTTAAAGTCACAGCAGACCCAAATGAAAGTCCAAGAAGCTACAAAAACAGAAGCAATGGGGGGGGGGGGGGCAAGGCCGAAGAGAAAGGTGAAGGAGGATCTTCAGCTGGCCCTTTTAAAGCTTCAAGGCCCCAAAAATGGGAATTAAATTTTTGACTTGGAATGTCAATGGTTTAAATTCACCACAAAAGAGAAAGAAAATATTTCATTATTTGAAACAGTTTAAAAATTATGTACTTTGTCTGCAAGAAACACATATTAGAGTGACAGATCAAAAATACCTGATAAATTCAAGATTGGGGACACACTTTGTAGCATCTGCCCCAGAGAAAAAAAATGGTATAGTTATATACCTAAAGTCAGATTTAACAGCCAAATTAATTGAGGCAGATGCGCAAGGAAGATATATTGCAATTGAATTTTTAATAGAAGGGAAGAAAACACTTTTAATTGGAGTATATATCCCCAACCAACAGCAAGAAAAATTTTATAAGTTTTTGCATACCAAAATAATACAATGGGATTATAAATCGTGTATATTAATGAGTGATTGGAATGGAGTATTGGACACTCAAAAAGATAAAAAAGGATTACCTCAAAATATTCAAAAATGTGCAAGATTGTCTAAATCTTTTTTTCACATGGATGATATGGAGTTGAGATATATTTGGCGGGAACGAAATCCGGAAGGATTTTACTTTTTATTCTGATAGACATCAGTCCTTTTCCAGGATTGATTTTATATTGATTACTAATGATTTCTTTTCTAGGGTAAAGAAGACGAAGATATGCTCAAGAATTTTATCTGATCATAATCCGGTGTAGATGGAATTAGAACAGGAAAAGGGAGCTAGAAGGTCTTAGAGATTAAATGAAAACTTGTTTAGATATGAGGAAAATGTGAAAGAATGTAAAAAACAAATGAAAGAATTTTTTGCCATGAATATGCATAAGGGCACTCCTATGGAAATGGTTTGGGATGCAAGTAAAGCTTATATGAGAGGAACCTTCATATATCTGAATAATAAATATAGACGTAGACAAGAAAAGAAATGGAGGGATTTAGAAGAGGAAATAAAAAAGAAAGAGCAGGCACTTATATTGAATCCAACAGATAAGAAAATAAAGGAAACAATAAATTTGTTGTGAGGGCAGTTTAATATGTTGATGGCAGACCAAGTGGCAACTAATTTACAATATGCTAAACATAATACCTTTTGTAATGCAAATAAACCAGGTAGACAGTTAGTCTACTTATTAAGGAAAAAACAAAAGTTACGTACTATAGAGAAAATAGAATATAAAGGTAAAGAGGTATACCAACAAAATATGATTAAAAAAGCTTTTATAGAGTTCTACACAAAGTTATATGCTAGTGATACAATTCAAGGTAGAGACATAGATAGATATTTACAGGAGGAGAATATTCCTGTAATTACACCAGAGCAAAGGGAAGGATTGAACCAACCAATAACTTCGGAGGAAATTATTTTAGCAATTAAACAGTTGAAGGGGGGGTAAAGCTCCAGGTACAGATGGATTGACAGCTGTTTATTATAAAAATTTGCAGTTAGTAATGATAGAACCGCTTAAGGAACTATTTTGTAAGATTCAAGCCGGAGGAGAGGTACCCCCTTCTTGGAGAACAGCTTTTATTTCACTGATTCCAAAGGAGGACCAAGATCATAGTCAACCTAAGAATTATAGGCCAATATTGCTTTTAAATACTGATTATAAGATTTTTGCTAAAATATTAGCAAATAGGCTAATGGTAATAATGCAACAAATGATTCACAATGACCAATCTGGATTTATAACTGGGAGACAAATGAAAGGCAATGTAAGACAAATTGCAAATTTACTGGAATATTTAGAAAGAAACAACCAAGTCCCTGCAGCGCTTATCTTTCTGGACGCAGAGAAGGCATTTGATTGATTGAATTGCCAATTTTTATTGAAAATAATAGAAAAGATGCAGTTTGGAGAATACTTTACACAATCTATTAGAGCAATATATCAAAGACAAACAGCACAAATAATAATTAATGGTGGTCTAACAGAAATTTTTAAAATTGAAAAAGGAACAAGACAGGGATGCCCTCTATCACCACTATTGTTTATTTTAACTTTGGAATAAAATAAACAGGGTCAGATAAAATAAAAGGAATTAAAATTAGATATCATGACTATAGATTAAGAGCTTTTGCGGATGACTTGGTTGTTACCTTAACTCAACCAATACAATTGGCTAGGCTTAATGGATATAATTAACCAATATGGTCAAATGTCTGGATTTAAAATAAATAAACAAAAAACAAAGATAATAGCTAAAAATATGACGGTAAAGCAAAAAGAAGAATTAGAAAGACTAACAGGATTTGAAATAGAAAAAAAGGTTAAATATTTAGGGGTATATATTACAGCCTCAAATGCAAAATTTTATAAAAATAATTATGAATTGCTATGGCAAAAAATACAGAGAGAGATGGAGAATTGGGGAAAATTACAATTATCTCTGTTAGGGAGTATAGCAGCAATAAAAATGAATTTTTTACCTAGGTTTTTATTTTTGTTTCAAATGATACCAATACTCAAGAAAGATGATAATTTGAGGGAATGGCAGAAGGGTATTAATAAGTTTGTTTGGGCAGGAAAAAGACCAAGAATAAAGTTAAAAATAATGCAAGATATACGTGAAAGAGGAGATCTTAAAATGCCTAATTTAAGATTGTATTATGAAGTAGCTGTCCTAACAATAATTAGTGACTGGATTAACTCAACAGAAGAAAGAATATTGAATATTGAAGGATATGACTTGTTATATGGCTGGCATGCTTACTTATTATATGATAAAAAGGTGGATAGGACTTTTAAAAGCCATATACTAAGGAATTCTTTGTTACGAGTTTGGAAGAAGTATCAATATAAGCTAAATTATAAGATACCCATATGGGCGATACGTAGACATGCGATAGAGAATATAAGTGTAGAACAAAAGCAAGAGGTGATTACTTATAAAGAGCTTCTTAAAATGGAAGGGGGTAAATTACAGTTAAAATCTATAAAGGTATTAAAAGAAGAAAAAATAATTCAAACTTGGTTTCAGTATCGACAGCTGCAAGCTAGATGGAAAGAAGATCAGAGAAAGAGAAAAATTTGGTAAAACAAATTAGAGATCAAGGTCAAATGCACATAAAAAGACTATATAATATATTGATAGAAATAGACTCAGAAACGGAGTTAGTTAAGGATTGTATGATAAAATGGGCACAAAATATTCAGGAACCAATAATAATGGAAACTTGGGAAAAAATATGGGTTAGAAATGTAAAATTTACGCAAGCACAAAATTTAGAGAAAATTTTTACAAAATGTTCTACAGATGGCATTTAGATCCTAAAAAGTTGGCTTGTATGTATCTGAATTTGCAATCTAAGTGTTGGAGATGTGATTGTGATGATGCTACTTACTATCATGCATGGTGGACTTGTAAAAAAGTTAAAGCATTTTGGATTAAAATATGGTGGATTATCCAAAATATTCTTAAAAAGAAGATAACGTTTACTCCACAATTGTTTTTGTTGGGCATAATCACAGACTGTACGGTTATAGAGATTAAATTGATCTTGAACTTAACTGCAGCTAGAATTTTGGTGGCGCAATACTGGAAGAAGGAAGAATTGCCTACCATTGAAGAATGGACACTAAAAGTGGCGAACTTGGCAGAAATGGCGAAGATTTCAGCATATTTGAAAGATCATTCACAAGGAAGATATATATTGGAATGGAGAAGGTGGATTGATTATATTCAGAACAAATATCGGACTAAAAAGTATCAAGTAGCTTATGAATGAATAGAAAAGTTAAAAGTATGTATATCTAGTTAAGGAAAAGGCGAGTTAAAGTGTAGAGGGGGGATAGGAATCTGTAGTTAGTTAGCATAGCTTAGCATATGATTATTAAATGTTTTACCCTGTATTTTGTTCTGGGAAGTTCGGGGGGGAGTGGGGGGAGGGAAGGAAGTATTTGATTTTTTTTTCTTTTTTGTAAAACTTTGCAATAAAAAAAAGAGAGAGAGACGTAAGCACAAACATAGAAGATTAAAGGCAAAAGATTAAAATACAACAAGGTAAGTATGATTTGCTTGGCCTGAAACTTAAGGATCACAGCTACACAACTAGTCCTTGCTTATGAACCATTTGTTCAGTGACCAATTGAAGTTATGATAGTCCTGGACAAATGACACTTATGCCCGATCCTTGAAGTTATGGCTGCTGCAGCGTCCCTGTAGTCATGTGATCAAAATTCTGGCACTTTGCAGCCTACTAGCATAGACCAAAGCGTGTATTACAAACCCCTTATTCCTGCCCTTTTGGTCACCCTGCACTCTGCCATCCTGCTACAATGCACCATGCTGTTCCTGCCGCCCCCATCTGATCTTTGTTGTCTTCTTCTTACTGCTGCTGACAAATACCTGGCCTGGCATGTCACCAGGCAACTGCTATCTGTGAAAGGCCTCCTTCCTGAGGCTGTGTGCAGCCTTCTCATAAGACTTTAGGAACTTCATGTGGGGCCATAGGAAGAAGGCCTTATGAAGATCAATGCCATGCATGCATCAGCAGTGGAACTGAGCCAGTTGGGTGTGGCAAGGATGGCAGAGCACAGAGCAGCTTGCGCATCTTCCCACCACCAACAGCAGCTGCTCCAGCCTGGGTGTATGTGTGGCATCACAGAAGTTGTTTGCCCACCTTCCCATCCCCAGCAGCAGCCATCCCTGGTCTAGTGGCTACTTCTGTGTCCTTTGGCCCCTGGCACCAGCCACTTATCCGCCTGGGACTCCTGACTTCCTGCTGGTTTCCACATGGAGTTTGCTGCTGGAAGCTAGCGGGAAGATGCCAGAAGATCCTTGCTTAACAACCCATGGTAATCCCTTAACGACAGCAATGGGGGACTGCTATGGTTGTCGTCACTATGGGATTCAGTCACATCACATCGCTATAACTGCAATGTTTAGTGACGGAAATTCCAGTCCCAGTTACCATCATAAACCAAGGACTACCTGTAAGGCACGATGGATGATGTTGCACAAAGGTAAAGGTTCCCAGCTCCCCTTGCCTCTAAGGAATGTTGTCCTTACTTCTTAAGGAACTTTGAAGCCAAGGAGGTGTATTTGCTCTCATCTTCATCTGACTCTGAATCAGATTCTGAATCCGATGAGCCCCAATCTTCATCATCATCTGACTCCTCTTCTTCCTCATCTTCGTCCTGTCAGGGGAAAAATATGTATTAATCCAGCAAATCACCTTCCAAAGGAATTTGCTGCCACAGTATAGCTAAGTTCTTTCTAGCAGGAAACTGCTTTGTCTCTAATAAAATCTGACTGACATGCATAATCTGGCTGAGAAAATATGGAAATTCCTGTCTTACATTCCCAGGGAGGTTTGGGTTCTCCTACTCTGAATCCTCCTGGAGAGCCCCGAGGCAGCTAGCCATAAAATCTTTCTTTGAGGCTCTTTCCTGGAACTCTCACCTCTATCTTTTTGAGAAACTTGCTGCGATTCTCAACTGCTCCTTCTTTCTTTTTCAAGAAAGCTGCTGCGCTTATTCCCTCATCATCGTCATCTTCACTTGAGGAAGAGGACCCTGAAGGTGGAAAATGAGAGGAACCACTGAGAGGGGAGATTTCACACACCAAATCATAAAAACACTTGCTCAGAACGGAGGGCATCCTTCAATTGCATGGTTCTTGCATCAATACTTACCCTCTGAATCATCACTTTTCTTGTCCTCATCTTCATCAGCTGACAGCTCAGGATTCTAGGAGAACATGACCAATACGCTGAGATCATGATATATATTATTCTAATCCACCCCTTATTACCCATACGGACTTTCTTGTCTATCGCAAACCTCGCTGTTCAAGTCCTCCCTTCAGCCACAATCCTACATGCTTGCTGTTAGTGCTAATATGGACAATCTATCAATCCCACACAGTAGTTATTGTAAAATATAACAACTCTGCAGCCTCTCCTGCATAAGTCAATACCTGGCGATAAGCAGTTATCTGGGTTTCATAATCTCGGTTGTACTTCCGGATCTTCTGGCGGAGAGTACTCAGTGCTTTGGCATTGTTCTTGTTCATTTTTTTCTTGCCTTCCTTGTCCTCCCAAAGCTACAGAAGACAAAAGAGTGCATATAGAGAGCAGCACTAGCTGCTTCCTCAGACTGCAACAACTATTCCATTCAATGATTACTCCCCTAGGATCAGAAATGGCAAGTATCAATGACTACGGAAATAGCATTTTCAAATGCGCCACTCAAAATACAAAGCTCTGAGTTCGTTATGCTTTGGGACAGCAGAAGAGTTCTTTCAAGCCAGAGCAATGATCACTTAAACTATGAAAGAAAATTTCGGAAAATAAACGAACCAAACTATCAGAAACATACCAGCTCTAAAATCCAGAAAGCCACTAAAACTATTATTAATGGATTAGAATTAAATGAGTGCAGAGAAAAGTGTGGAGGGATATACAGTAAATAAGCCATCGTTACCAAAGAAGTTCTGTCTCTTGCTATAGCTACATAAGCTCTGAAAGCAGACCATAGATGATGAACCTTTTTCAACCTGATCTCCACCAGATGCTGGTCTCCAAACTTCCATGACTTCCAGCAGCACTGATAATCATGGTGGTTGAGGATCATACAGACAGTAGATGAACGCATTGGTAAATAATGACTGGAGGGGCTAATTAAAATAATTTGATTGTAACAAACAGAAAGGATCATATATGAGTTGGCAGCTCTGACCGTGTACCCCATTGTGCAAGAAGTCTAAACAGCTGGAAGAAACAAGCAAAGGAACTAAAGTTTGAATACAAACATTCTTTTTTTAAAAAAGAAAACCCACCCTCCAACAAAGGAAAATATGATTAGAACACCATGAGTTCTAAATTTCTGGAAATGTTATGCACCTCCACTATCTACATTATACTGTAATTACCGTATTTTTCGGTGCATAAGATGCACTCCCCCACCCCACCAAAATGGGTGGAAATGTCTGTGCGTCTTATACAGTGAATGTTGTCGAAGCCTTGCCCACCTGCCAGCCCCCACCCTTTGGCCTCTCCTTCCCAGCAATTTGCCTCCTTGCAGCAAACAGCGTGGTCAGCTTCAGCACAGTCTGATTTAGCACGAGCAGCTGATTGGCGGTTGGATCTGCCTCCCAGAATACTGCCCATCGCTGCCTTCGCACGCCCCATTTTTGGCCTCTGTGCACCTATCCCTGCCACTGAAAATGGGACGTGCAACAGAGGTGATAGCGGCGATGGGCAGTAACGGTGGCGATCCTCACGGCCTGGAACAGCTGATAGGCAGTATTCCGGGAGGCAGATCCAACTGCTTGTGCTAAATCAGGCTGTGCTGAAGCTGAGCAGGCTGTTTGCTGAAAGGAGGCAAATTGCTGGGAGGCAGAGGCAGTTTTTTCCCCTTGTTTTCTTCCCCAAAAGCTAGGTGCGTTTTATAGTCCGGAGTGTCTTATAGTCTGAAAAATACGGTAATTCATTATGAACCAGCAACTAGCTAAAAACAAAGAGACAGGATTAGAGTGAGGAAAGATTATGTCACATCTTTGTCTCAATTCTGAGGTCGATTATTATGTGACCCGAATCAATGACTTTTTGGAAAAAAGAACCATAGTGGACCTTCTGGATGAGACATCGTATTCCTTTTGTATCACAGGGAGAGCATGTTTCTACCCACTACAGAGGCATTTTCCTGATAAACAAATTGGAATGTGTAATCCTTTCTGATCAGACAATAAAAAATCATCCATTTTCTTGTCTATCATGCTCTCCAGCTAATACCTCATTGAGATAGTCCTCAAGATCTGCCAAGATGCGGATATAGAAGTGGGGCACTCCTTCCTTGTCGACAATACTCTTGGCCTTCCCATAAGCCTTGCCCAACAACTCAAATTCCTCCAGACATTTGGTGACATCTCGAATCTTCATAGCATTCCGGATTGTTTTGATCAAATTGGTTAGTTCCTCAAATCTGGCAGGCAGGAAAAAGAAGACAAGGAACAATTAAACCAGGGGGCGATGAGAAAGGCAAAATAAGGATATATACAGTATTTAGGCCATGAATAAAGGCTACAGCCTCAGAGAAGGCATTGCCACCAAGCCCAACAGGATAAGGGGCTTTCCAGAGATTGAGAAAAATATAATTTTGGTTCAATCCTCCAAACTTTAGGTGCCCTTCTTCTTCCAGTATACATCACCTTTTGTCTTTAGCACTGCGCACAACTCTCTTTGTATCTTCTTCATCCTCACTCAGCAGCAAAGGCCTACAAGACAAGAAGGGAAATAGCTGATAGATTTGTATGAGTAACTGATAGAAGAAACTGGAAGTCAGAGGGGAACCAATGTAAGAAGGACACCTTGTGCCAACAGTTATTAGAAAAAAAATCATCAAGAGGATTGTTTTATGACATATTTGAATGCATCTGTACAGGGATGCTTCAACAAATAACATTAACACCAGAATGTTTTTTCTAACCTGTCGATGAGATTAGTAATTGTTGATGAAATTAGTTTTTACAGTTCTGCAGCTAATGCTATTCAGAGATTAGACTAGAAATGCAAATTGCAATATCATATATTTTCACTCAGTAGTAGCTTGAAGCAATATGCTAAATTTGTCATAAAAGTCTCACTCCGCCTATTTTACCCAATCTAAATATTTTCTAGGAATCTCGAACCCACCTCTCCAATCCTAACCATCCCTATTTATACTTACTGTTTCCCAAAATTGCCTCCAACAGGCTTGGCTACTAATTCATCTCCAGAGAGCGATGATTCTGACTCACTGTCTGAGCCAGTAGTAAAAAAACGCGACATAGCGACAACTTCGGATCGTCACTCACAAACAATTTCTGACCCTAGAGAATAATACAAAGATTGAAAAGTCCAGTGAGTGTGCTATTTTCATATTCATACATCTATTTCTATTGATTTGAAAAATGTTTGGAATATCAATTATGTTTGCACGCTTCGATCCAGAAAAACTTTGCTTCCTATGCAGAAAGGAAATGTTAGATGTAACTGAAACTATTATATGGATGAGATTACTGATGCTTGAGATTAGGTATGTAGCCTGTCCAGCCAGTCCACTGACTTTTCATATAATAATAATTTTTTTTAAAAAACCTCCACAATTACAATGGAGAGCCCAATAGACTTATTGCAATCTAATAACCAATGACAACCCTCCCATCTTTCCTCACAAAACAAAATTTAAAAACAAACAGAAAAGCCTATGAGACACTGCACATTGGCTAGTCTAGAGAAAAGAAATACTTGGGAGTGGGGAGGGAACGACATAATAGCAATATTCCAGTATTTGAGAGGTTGCCACAAAGAAAAGGGGGTCAATTTATTCTCCAAAGCACTGTAGGGAGAACAAGAAACAATGAATGGAAACTAATCAAGGAGAGAAAAAGGCTGGAATTAAGGAGAAACTTCCTAACAGTTAGAACAACTAATCAGTGGGAGAGTTTCCTTCAGATGATGTGGCTGCTTCATCACTGGAGGTTTTTTGAGAAGAGGCTGGACAGTCACTTGTCTGAAATGGTATTTGGGGTCTACTGCCTGAGCAGGGGGTTGGACTAGAAGACCTCCAAGGTCCCTTCCAGCTCTATTCTGACTGAAGGCTCTTCTACGCTTTTGCTGGAATGTGCTGGGAGTCAATGACATTTTTAAAACGTGTCCTTTCTCCAGCCTCCCGCAATCCTGAGGCCCCATGGGAATCTTAGTAGTTGAGAACCAAGATAATCTAGAGAACATCTGGTTGGGGAAAAGGAATACGTAATAATTCGTAACAACGCCCATTACTATACATAAACTTTACTAAACATCGTATCCAAAACCCAACTAAATAAAATTTAAAATCAACCGATCAAAGAAAGGCAAGGCACGCAGAAGAATGTACCTTTGCCTATTACCCTTTTACAGATAGCTCAGATACTCTATTGTATTTCTTCCCCTCCTCCTCCTCCTCCACCACCCTCTATCTCTTCCACCCATCTTCCCCTTCGCCTTCTCCAGCCCCAACCGCCGGGCAATCGGCCTCAACACGCGCTCACCTCGGGCCTCGCCGTGAAAGAGGCCTAAAAACCACGCAACCACTGGGCAAGCGCAGGGCCTTCAAGTCGTCGCGTCCGGAAACGCCGACAGAAAAAAAGAAAAGCTGCCGGAAGTCTTTGTCGCAGAATCGATGACATTTCCGCTTATCAAAAAAAAAAAGAAAAAAATCATCTCCCGGCGGACTTCCGCTAGTGAAGAACCACAAGGTTTTGACCATAGAGTTGCAACCTTAAGTTAGAGCTGTACCACTCTAGCACCCCCTTGGAAAATGATTTAAAGGGGCCGCTTTCAAAGTTTGCCGGAAATAAAGCTTATGAATGTGTTGTATCTTTTAAATATCCACGCATTATCACATTTTCTGATAAATAATTACGATCTTTTTTTCACATGGATTTTCTGATTGAATAGGGATCCCCGTCTCCGCTATGTTTCATCCATATTGTGTCACTTTTTTATTTACGCCGTTAAAAAAATCCCCCCAAACTGGGTACCGTATATTCACTGATATCCCCGCACACTACTCCGTAATTTATGACAAAAATGATGTTATCGGTTTATTCAATTTACTTGACAAAAAAAAGCAAACAGAACATTTCTTAAGTAGCTACAGAAAACTATACTTTTGGGGCATATTTTGCAAGTCCCACATCTATAACTGCTTTCCATTGGAAACTTAGCAAAAGCTCAGTAAGCTAGTGAACTCGCTCTGCTACATGGGAGTGGGAGGGTGGGGCAAGAACAAATAATTGCATACATTTAAATTTAAATAAATGTGGTCAATACAATTTATTCCACTATAATCAATTTTCCCTTCCATTACATTAAAAATAGGTATAATGCACCCATGCCCCTGGGATATCAACCAATCACAATTATTAAGCTAAAACAAAAGACTCATGACCTTCAGTGGCATTTAAACAACCTATACTGCATAGAACAAAATTGGTATAGTTATGAGAGGTTTCAGCTCCTTGCTTACTGAAACAGATTTTGAACACAACAAATGTTTAATAATTATCTGTACATTATTCATCTCATAGAAACAACATGTCTTCTGTGTTTCAACAAATGTAAGTCTATTAAACACATTGTTTGCAAACATACATAGGAATCTTGTGTTGCAATTGAGTTGCATTTAAAGCATGTTTTATTGGAGTTAGTGAATATTGCAATTTAATAACCAATTTATAATCTCATGTTTAATTGGCAAGGTTCTCTAGAACGCCAGCTAGCCAAGTCTGTACTAACACACTACTGTACATGTGCCTTTGGTTCTGGAATATTATACTCATTTATTTACAAGTATTATAAATGGTTGCAGCTGGAACTCACTCTGTGCAATGTTTAATTTCCATCTTTGCCCATTCAAATTAAAGACATTAGACATAACAGTATAATTATATAGGCCAAATCAATAGGAAAATGGGGGTTGGGGGCAGGAATTCCAGACTTAGTGGACTATAGCATGAGTTAATAAATGATTCTGAATGTCAGGTACTTCTGCTCATTACAGATAGCCCTCAATTATGACCACAATTAAGCTCAAAATTTCTCTTGCTAAGCAAGATAGTTGTTAAATAAGTTTTGCCCCATTTTACAACCTTCCTTGCCATAGTTAAGTGGATCACTACAGTTGTTACATTAGTAACATGGTTGTTAAGTGAATCTGGCTTCCCCATTGACTTTGCTTGCCAGAAGTCTCCAAATGGCAATCTTATGTCTTGAGGACACTGCAACAGTCATGAGTCAATTGTCAAGCTTCCAAATTTTGATCGCATAGCCATGAGGATGCTGCAACAATTGTTTGTGTGGGAAATGGTCATAAATCACTTTTTTCAATGCTGTTGTAACAGTCGCTAAATGAATTGTTGTAATTCGAGGACTAGCTGTAATGACATTAATCACTGCAATATTATTTCAAAATGTTCTGGGGAAACAGCCATGGGGAAATTTCATCAATCTCCATTGGCATAAGTCTTTTTCCTGTTGTTTTTAGATGATGGATGTTTGGCCTATGTTTCCTATACAGTAGGGTCCCCAACCCCTGGGTCGCAGACCATCACTGGTCCATGGCCAGCCAGGAACTGGGCCACTCAAGCAAGCGAAGCTCCATCCATGCACACGTGGCATCCAGGCAGCACACAAAATCACGCCACCCTAGCCCAGAAAGAAACACCCTCCACAGAACTGTTTCCTGGCACTCAAAAGGTTAGGGGGCACTACTGTAAAGTGACAACTACAAATCATAGCTAATTCTGAGAGTGGACAAAACAATAGGGAAGCTGCTACCAAAGGAACCATTACATTTTCTGGAAGCTAAATACCCTTTGGGGTATTAAGGGTGGTTACCTTAGAGAGAGACTTCAATGTCAGTTCTACCACAGTGTCTTGAAGAAAGGTTGGACTGTACGTCTGAGAATTCAGTCATTCACGTTAGAAAAAATTAGTCCAACACTATCCTTATTAATCACAAAAATCCAGCAACCAGTTGGAGAACAGTTTTATTTACTATTTAGTTGGCATTTTCTCTCTTGTAACTTCTGCCTGTAGTTCCAATCTCTATTTCCAATTTTTGTCTCAGTCATTTCAAATAATCACAGAAGTCCACAAATGTCAACTTACCAACTTTTATCGTACTCTAACATAGGATAATCATTTAGCAATGCTAACAGTTTTCCAAAGCCTGGCTTACTGATTAACTTCAGAAAGAAGCAGATCATACGATATTATCTTTTCCATGAGCATCTGATTTCTAACATACTCATTTATGAATAAAACATAGCATCTTTTCCCTCTCTCTTGAATCCAGTTATGTAGAGAGGCATCTTCTGAGCTGTTTCCATTTCACTTTGTTCTCCATTAAAAGTATAATACCTTTGAGAACTCTGTAACATGATTCCATCCAACAGCAAGTGCGTTTTCACCCTTTAACCCTGGTAAATCCTATACAACGTGAAGAGGAAAAAACACAATCTCAGCTGGGCTTATTAAAACCATCTAATTTCCCAAATCAGAATGTTCAGGAAATTAAACCAAGAGAATAAAACCCTAACAGCTTCTGATACTCCTTTTTTCTTGTGCTTGGAGGTCAGCCAATACTAATAACACCCAGGAGTTTCCCCTCCGTACAAATGGGTATCAGCCTACTGAAGAGCAAAGGTGTAGTATGCCAAGACAACTGTTGATCCCTCTGGAAAACAAACTTCAAAGCAGGTGACAGAAATAGTTGTGGACAGGGATGGCAATGGCTCCTGAGAGTGAGATACCCAAAGTATCAGCTATGCAAGCTACTCCCATGGCAAATTCTCGATGTTCCGGTTTGCTCTGCATTGAAGAAAAGAGGGGGGGGGAGAGATCATATTTCTCTGCCATGACACTAGATGTGGGTTTCTGGTCTCTCTACAAAGTGTAATACACAGCTTCCTTCTGGCTCTTTTACATGTGGCACATTACTGTTCTTACATGGTGTGATTGACTAGGGTTTAGCATAATGTGAACCAGTCCACTCTAGTTTATTTTTAACAAACCATGGCTTAGTCTATATGAAGCCAACCATAGATGCTAGTATTTTGTACAAGTGATTGCTGGAAGAATTAAGTTCATTGAAAGTATTGAAACAGAAGTTAGATAGCCAAATATCAAAGTCTGCAAAGAAATTAACTGTTTCTTCCAATTTGAGGATTGTCCCCTAGCTGAAATGCTCAGTTCTCCCCATTTCCAAAACAAATTATCAAAATACTTGTTTTATCCTATATGAGTCAAAGAGGACCATTGAGTTTGTTTGCAGAGATCTTATAACGATCCCATCTTTTATTCTAGGTGGAAGTAACCTTCTGGTTACTTCTTTGGCCAGCTGATGAAAAAGGCCCCTATCAAACAGACTAGATCTGGGAAGTTACTTCGAGGGGTGGTTAATTGTAAAAGGCTATATTTAGAGCCTGTGCTACAATTTTGATGTGTTTCCTACTTAAAATGGGATGGGGTGATGTGGACAGTCTCTGGCCAGTGTTCAGATATTATGGTCAGCAGGATGCCAAGGACTATGAAAAAAGGGCAATGCAATGTCCTAGGATGTTTATTGGTTCTACACATTTGAGCATGAGATGCTCTCCTCTATCCACCCAACATATGACTGATCTTCCATCCTTTCAATCCCACCTCTTACTTCTTTCCCTCAAACTTACCTCCTCACTAACACAATGGAAAGTGTTCACATAGCCAGCTCCTCCCAGCAATCCCTCATACAATATCAGCACAAAAACCACATAGATACTTGGTAAAAACATGTAGGTCACGGCGAACAGAAGAAACACCATATTCAGGCACTAGAGGAGAACAGAAGAAAATTAGCCTGGTAAAAACAGTAGTGATTTTCTGGAAGCCAAATCATAGGCAAGAAATAGTTTACAGTGGCAGGTCAGAAATTATTCGAATAGAGCAGGGGTATCAAACTCAAGGCCCATGAGCAGATTTGACCCATGGGGTGCTTAGATCTGGCCCGTGGGGCCCCCCTGGAAACAGTGAGGGACCAGTCCATGGTGCCTCTGCCAGAGAAAACGGAGCTCGGGAGGGCCACATGTGGCTCTCCTGAGCTCCGTTTTCACTGGCAGAGGGTTGCAGGAGGCTGTGATGACCCGGGGCATGACACAAAGGCAACACAGCTAGAGAACCAATATGAATCCCTTTATTATCACCAACTGTGCCCCCAATGTCCCTTTCAACTCTCCGGCCTGGAGAGAGCTCTTCCGCCAACCTGCAATAGTCTTTGGCTGATAATACTTCAACCCCAAATGTTGTAAACAGAAAACTTTCAACTAAAAATCCAACAAGGCGAGACAAGGTAATTAATCCGGCAGGGCAAGTAAAAGAGGGAATTCCAAAAGTGAAGTAGCACGGCAGTAAATCAAACCAGTTGGGAGGATGCCAGGAACTCAGATAAAGCAGCGAACACAAACTCAGTGTTTGTTTCCCTACAACTGCCCTTCCCATTTGCCTCTCCTTTTAAACTCCATCAGCAGCTGTGCTTTGTAAAGAGGATCGGGTCGTTTTCCTCCCTCATAAGCCATTCAACCCACATTGCTCTCTTCTCTGTTCCTCCCTGCACTGCCTAGGATGAGGAGGGGATGGGCCTTGGTCTTCATCTGAACCCTGTTGTGACCGAGGCCCAAGTAGTGATTACCAAACATAATTCAGTCCTGAACAAACTTATTTTATTAGAAATAAATTTTATTAGTCCAAAACAAATTCTTCATAACCAGTCTGTTGGCCTTATCACCAACCGTTGATGTCTTTGTCAACCTGCCAAAGGCTTTTCTTGGCAAAAACCCTACAAAGTTCAAGACAAGAAGCACTGGAATCAACATTGCTTTTCTACAAAGAACCCAATGGCTCACTGCTGCTCTTTTAAGCCTTATGGGAGTGGCCAATCATCTTCTGCCCTTACTCCTGAGTTATCCTTTTTGCTTCAGCTGCCCTCACCTTCTGGCAGCTCTTCGCATGCATGCACTAGGAACAGGCTCCTCCTGTTCCTCTGCCTCTCTGCTGTCCGCCTCTGGAGGCTCCGGAGTCCGCGCATCGCTCCCAGATGGCCCTGGCCCCATCTCTGCCTCTGACTCAGAACCTTCGTCCAGGCCTTCTCCTGACTCCAGGATTGGCCCATTGTCCTCCCCAACCTACTCATTGTCCGACTTGGCTGCCAGGTCCACAGGCTGCTGGCGGATCACAACAAATCCCCTCTCCCTTGTTCTACCTCTCCCCTGCTCTGCCCAGCCTGACTTTGCACTTCCCCAGTTTCTTCCACAGCCAACAGATCCACTCTATCACTCTCTGTCAGCTGTTCCTCTTCCCCTTCAAATTCAGACTTCGACAGGGACATGACAGAGGCTGTCACAGCCGGAAACGGAGCTTGGGATCCTGTTTTCACTGGCAGAGTGCTCGGGCCGCCAAAGGTGCCCCCAACATGAGTGACATCGAGCTGGCCACTCCTACCTTGGCCACATACACCCCAGCCTCCCCCACCCCGAGATCAAACACAACCCTGATGCGGCCCTCAATGAAATTAAGTTTGACACCCCTGAAATAGAGGCTTGCTGGTTCTTTTTTGTTTTTAATCAGTCTCTCAGGTTTTTAAAATCAAATACCTTTCACACATATTAGCAGCTTATGCCCCTGATGAATCCCTCTTGGTTGATTTTGACAGCTATTTATGATGTTAATAGAATGAATTGTTTACGGTAGTCAGCTTTTGTTATTTTTATTTGTTTGTCTGATGTAAACCACCTTGAGTCTATGAAAGTAGGCCGAATGTAAATAATTCTAATACATAAATACAAAGCAAGTGGGAGGAGTGGAATAAATCTTACAATCAAGAAAGGACCTGTTTTAAGCAGATGGGAAGGAATCATTAAATGGAGAAGGAGCAATATTGATGAGGGGAATTTTTTACCTGCAATATAGCCAGAAGCCATATCTTTCGGATCCGTATACAGCTAGCAGAAGAACGGGAAATAAAAACCCCTGCCTGATAGAGCATCTGATACCTGCGAAAATACAGTAAGAATTCACACTCAAACCACAATATGGTTGGTTAAATTGTTACTGCTATATATGAATATACTAATTGTAAATATTTAAAAATTATCTAGACGTAGCACAAGAGTTTTCACATCTATAGGTAGTCCTTGACTTGTGACCACAATTGGGACCAGAGTTTCTGTTGCTAAGCAAAGCGATTGTTAAATGAGTTACACTGGATTTTACAAATGATTTTTGCCACAGCTGTTAAATGAAGAACTGCAGTTGTTAAGTGAACTACTCAGTTGTTAAGCAAATCCAGCTTCCCTATTGACTTCGTTTGTCCAAAGCTGGCTGGGAAGGTTGCAAATTGCAATCACATAATTGATCATACATATATGATGGTTGCCAAGTGCCGAAATTTTGATCCGGTGACCATAGTGATGCTACAATGGTTGTTACGTGAAATGACTGGTTGTAACTGAATTTTTTTCCACTGCCATTGTCACTTTGAATAGTAGCTAAACAAATGTTTATAAGTCTAGGATTATTGTATCTTTTTTCTAGCCTACCAATCTTTTTCACTCAGCTAGTAATTTATTTTTTCTCTACCAAGTAACATCCAGATATGTTCAGCAGTGTTGGATGAGGCTAATGGTGGTTACAGTTTAACATTTGGAAAGCACGAAGCAAGAGGTAGCCACCTTATCACCGTCCCACTTACCAGCGATATTGTTCAGGATGATTTAAAGTTGTGTTTTGAAAATACAACAGTTCGAACTGGGAAAAAACAAGGCAGAGAGTCAATATTAAAAAGAAAAAGCCAGAAAATGAACTAGTGCCCACCACCAATAAAGGAATGAGTACCCATTCCACTCACCAGACCCTGGTTGATGAAGTATTCGGCAAAATACACCACGGACAAGGGGATGAGGTATTTCAAAAGACCCTGAAAGAGACAAAGCAAACACGTTCATTGTGTGAACAGCCAAATTGTTTATGAAACTATCAGGCTGTTCTTCCTACAAGTAACACCATCATATACCTAACCATAATCTGGAAATATCATACTTTGTGAGAATATCTGCATATAAATAACATACAGAATACAAGAACTGCTCCTGAAAATTCTTATAAATTAAAGTACCGTATTTTTCAGAGTATAAGACGCACCTTTCCCCCCCCTAAAAGGGGGTAAAAATTTAGGTGCTTCTTATACACCGAATGTAGCCCCGCCCACCCACTGGCCCCCACCCTTTGGCCTCTGCCTCGCAGCAGTTACCTCCTTGCAAGCAAACAGCAAGAAAAACAGCTCCTTTCAGCTTCAGCCCAGCCTAATTAGGACAAGTTGATTGGATCGGCCTTCCGACTCTCAGCTGAATTGCTGGAGCAGATTTTTTTTTCCTTGTGCTAATCAAGCTATGCTGAAAACGAAAATGAAAGTAAAGCAGGCTGTTTGCTGCAATGAGGCAAAATTGCTCAGAAGCAGAGGGAGATTTCTTTTTCTTCTTTTCCTCCCCAAAAAAGGTAGGTGCGTCTTATACTCCGGTGCGTCTTATACTCCAAAAAATACCGTATTACAAAAATTAAAGCCAAAAAGTACAGGTATTCCTCAACGTACAACCACAATTGAGCCTAAAATTTCCATTGTTAAACAAGAAAAATTTATCAAGTGAGTTTTGCCACATTTTATGACCTTTCTTGCCACTGTTGTTAAGTGAATCACTGCAATTAAGCTAGTAAAATGGTTGTTAAGTGAATCTGGTCTCCCCATTGACGTTTCTTGTCAGAAGGTCACAAAAAGTGATCACCTAACCGCCAAGACACTGTCATAAACATATGATAGTTGCAAGCATCTGAATTCTGATCACATGACTAATGTGATGTTGCAACAGTATGAAAATTGGGCATGTCACTTTTTCAGTGCTATTGTAACTTTGAATGGTCACTAAATGAATGGTTTTAAGTCAAGGACTACCTCTATCTTAAAGTACCAAATTACGTGGATTATTTGAAGTTCCGGGGAGAATATACTCATGTAATACAGACCATGGAGAAGGTTGAATTAAATTGGTATAGCATCCAACTCTGGGTTAATAGAAACAGATGTACTTCAGAGTTATAAACTTAGTAAAGAACATTATTTATTTTTATTGTAATCTAGGCCTTGTGTGCACGATGGTTACAATATGCATGATGCCCATGTAGAATGTTGCAGCCTATTTTATCACAGAAGGTTGCAACAATAAACTATAATAAAGCATCACAGCTTAAGTATTTTTGATGACAGAGATATGGGAAAGTGTATTAAAGGTATCATTGAAAAAACATGAGTTTGAAAGGCAAGAACTGTATTAATGGTCGATTTCCACTAAAAGTTAATATACAATGATTTGTATATTGTCCATCTACTGTTCCCAAAGTGTGTTTTGATCCAGTCTCTATTTATTATTAAACATATATCTCTTTTTTTGTTCAGGATTGAAAGGGGAATACATGGGGCTTTCTCTCCTCATATTTTTCCTCACAATTACATGCCAGTGAGTAAGTTGAGCTGAGAGAAAACAAGTGACCCAAATTCACTCAAGGAGTTTCCATGACAGAAAGTGAAATAAAACTTGAGTCTTTCTACTCCTAATCCAGCAGCAGGTAACATACCTAGGAAACATTTCTCTTTCAGGCCTCTGCCCAGGCCTTTACCTGTTTTTTTTAATCCTCTTTTTCAAATTTAAGATACTTCTAGGCTTTTACTGCACAACTGCCCTACCTTATTCACTAATATTTACAAAATTTATTTAAGTAATGTTCTTTCTTCTTGTCTTTTGCTACCATGTTTTTAATCCATCTCTTTCCAGGAAAATATATTAAGAAAAAACTAAATAGCTACACAATATTCTTACAAGAGATCCACCTAGCACCGCTACACATATCAATTGTTCCCTAGGCACACTTAAGATTGATCCCCACTTAACTACCAACAGGAACATATTTACACTTGCACAGCTCAAAAAGTTCTTCCCACCTTCTCTGAGGAGGCTTCTTACCTTGGCCACCTGTTCTTTTTCCTGCAAGGTGAGCTGAGGTTTTTGTGTCACTGGAGGAGGGAAGAGAGTAATTGAAATTATAAAGATGACATTGTGTTTTCCTCTGAGAAGTGTTCCAGAAACATACAAAGTGGTGGGGAGGCACACAGCCAAAGAGTGACCTGATGTTAACTGAGTTAGCATTGATTTACAACCAATTGCTTAGTGACTGAACTTCTGATAGATCTACTTGGGGGGGAGGGGGAATTATGACCTGGATTTGAAGTTCTGATGTTCAAAGCCCCTCGATGATGTGACCGCATCTTGGGCGCTGGGCAAGTAAGTTGTATTTACAGCTGCTTGAAGCATCTTCAAAAATAATCATTTATTTCCAGTTTTCAGCAAAACCACGCCTATCACAAACCAGTGATTTGCTTAATGACCATGTTTGCTTAACAACCGAACTGATTCACTTAATGACCCAGAAAATTGGATTGGTCATGTGACCAACCCGTTTTACGACCATCGCAAGTTACAATTCTGATGGGCAGGCTCCATTATGGTCGCAATTCGAGGAGTCTCTATGTTTGGTTTTATTTGGAACATGGGGGCTTTAAGGAAAGTAATAGTTGCTCTAAGCAACAAAGGTTTAGTACTTTCCCGCCCCTGTGTTGTGTCTTAAAAACTACAACTCCCCCTCCAAACATTGGTGGCACCGAGCAGACCCTTCAAAAGAGGCTTCATAATGTGGATGCATGCAGTCTGCCCATAATTAATAGAAAAGATAACAAGATCTGTGATAAAATCATTCCTGCCTTTGTCCTGAGCAGAGGGCATCACAGTGAAGGATGCAGCAAAAGCATTTTTCAGAGAGAAAAGGTTTAAAGAGAAGAACATGCCTTAATGGAACATGCTTTCTTCTTCTGAGGTCAGGGAAGTCATTCACACAAGAGTCACTTACTTTGAGGGAGTGTCAACCTGTCCCCGAGAAGAGGCTGTTGAATCACAGAAGGGGCACGTGGCGATTTTGGCTTGCAGACTCCCCAACCACAGCGAGGGGCTTCGGGAGGGGGAGCCAGCAGGAAGCAGTAGCTATGGAGGTGGAGAAGCAAGGAGATGGTCATGGGCCATAACAGGTTCCCACCAGGTTGATGTTACAGTTATTATCCCCAAAATAAAGCATAGCTAGCAAGAACATATTACTTTAAGATTTTATCTGATTGTTCACTTATTGTTATTATTCTCGCCAGCTCAAACAATGCGAAGGATCCTTTTTGTGACTAATGTTACATTTAAAAAATAAATGTTTAAAAACCAAACTCTATCCAGTGCCTCTCCTTGAGGGCAATGGGAGGTCCAGAAACATGAAATATAAATAAAAGAGAGGGGGGGGGAGGGAGGGAGGAAGAGAAAGAAAAGGAACACTTCAGTGGCAACAATAGAGGAGTTAAGGGAAGAATTTCTGGTTGAGGCTTTGTTCCCTAGGTGCAGGTAAAACTCATTAATGTAATTATTAAGCCCTTCTCCCCTTATTTTTCCTTGAAAATAGATGCTAGAATAGAGGGCTGGTTGGGGGAATTCTGAGAGTTGAAGTCCATGCATCTTCAAGTGGCCAAAATTGAGAAACACTGATCTAAGAACTGCAAGCCATGCAGCAATCCTCAATTGTAGTGTGAAGTATAAATTAGAGAGACTACTTAAAGTTCTACAGTTTTAGGAACAGTTCAAGTACACGTAGTTGAAAGGGATGGAGAAGGACTGAAGAATATTTAAATATAAAAAAAGAAAAGAAAATAGCATCTTCACAAATATGATGTCTACTACCAGTACAAAGTGATGATGCTTTTCTGTTTCTTCTTAAAATAACTTTTCTTTATAATAATTCAATTTTATGACAGACCCCAACCAATACTTTCAACAATATAAAATGCAAATAGAACTAGATCACATAATCCAGAATAACACTGCAACTTTTGTTTCTATTTAATTACATCTCACTCTTCCCTACACTGTAGCATTGGATCTAATGAGCATCCAAATAAACTTTGCAACTTGCTGTGAGATTCTAGAACCTTGGTTGGCAAACAACAGCTAGCAGAAAAATAATTTCATTGACCAAGGATTTTGTAAGCTACAGAATATAACGAAGTGCTACAAAAAGAAGCAGGATGAGGCAGTACTTTTATCACACTCTCCTCCACAAGGACAATAAGACTTGCAAGATTGTTGTCAGTGTTTCAAGGCAGTCTAGACCAAGAAATCCAAATTATGAACACCAAAACTAATTTTATTATAAGATTATAGTAACAGAATCTTGCAAGTCGGAATGTGCCTCTTCTGCTCCTGCTTTTATGTTGTACAAAACTAGGGAGGATTAATTCTGAGACTTTTCTCCAGTTACATTCCTGCTTGGGATTTAGATTTGATTTATCAGATGTTGTCTAGATTTTGGCTCTTCCTCCTGTCTCTCAAGATTATTCTCACAGCCCATTACAGCTGCTGCCAAGTGTGACATGGGTGCCCATCCCTCCTTCAAAGCATTTTTCTGATTCTGAGTCCAAAGCACAGCACATTCATACATTTCATATGCAATCCATTCCCTGCTTCTTGCTTCATTTATGCTCTCCAAGCCACCATCATTCATTCATTCATTCATTGCCCACATTTATTATTTCCAGAAATATTCTTTCCTCTTCCTATTTTCCCCACCACAACAACCCTGTGAGGTGAGTTGGGCTGGGAGAGAGTAGCTGGCTAAGGTGAGACTAGAACTCACAGTCTCCTGGCTTCTAGCCTGGTCCCTTCACCACTAGACCAAACTGGCTCTCAATTTTTCTTCTTGATGTGTATCTCCTCTCCTTTTTTGCATCTTCATGAGGCTCTCTTTGCAAGCCCCATTTTTAGACCTCACCTGGCCAACATGATAACAGGAACAATGGTCATAAAGAGGAGAGTATCCTGCGGAGTCAGGCCTGCCTGTGTCAACCCGAGGTAGGAAAGGGCCCCGATCAAGCCAGCCCCACCTGTTCCAGATGACCAGGCAGACACCACAGCACTTGTGGAAAGAGAAGCAAAGGAAACAACAGGAGTTAGAGAGTTTTTGGTATACAACTTCCACATAATCACCTCCCATCTAACTGCAGTTCTTGTAAGCAAGAAAAATATGGGATTGTTTGGCATTAGACATCATTTTAAAATGATGCATATGTGTACAGTACTTTTGAGATGCTCATGCTTTACTAAAGTAGTTTTTAAGTCAAAAGCTGCTCATTATTTCTCATGAGCATATGTTGGTATTACCCAGGTGCTAGCCAATAACAACAATCTCTAATTCACATTTCTAAGCTCAACCTAAGTAGGTTGGATAGATACAGCTTATTTTTTCCAGAGAAAAATACACATCTTAAGACTGCTTTCCAACCAGACTATTGCTTAGAACAATTCGTCTATCTTCTTTAAATATTAACAGAGTCAGTATTAAGGCAAATAAAACATCACCCATTAACATGCAGAAATGTATTTAATAGTCTCAGCAGTTCATCTTAACATCAAAGCGCATATGAATCCAGTCATGTTAATAAAAAATTACTGAGTTCTGGTGGCTGCAAAGCTTATTTATAACTGTTCCTCCCACTTCCTTCCCACCAAATGTTTCTGGGCTCAGTTAAGCATAAAACTTTCTTCAAAGAGAAAAACTAAGATTGGGCAGTGACCTCTGAACTCTGTTACACAGCCTGCCCAGCCAGTTAGCCCAGAATTATTTTGCTTGGTTCACTATATGTATCCTAGTCTGAATAATTATGTTTTTGAAAGGGGAAATAGTTTTGACTATGTACAGTCTGTTCTAGTGTTTTTATAAGCTATCCAAATGGTACATATTTTGATGGCTGCTAGATATCTCTTCCTGCAATTTCTGGATACTCGTAAAGTTATATATAATCATATATATAATCATATAAGCAAAGATCCATGAGATCAATTCATAGTAAAGGGTTTGAATCCCACAGAATAAAATCTAATATCCGAGGGGAATTAATACAGTAAGGACAAAATTAGTCAGATGGTACCATCTGATGGTCACCAAAAACACCACACAGGATATACTGTGTTTATGTTTGTGGAGAGAATTGTATCTATTTGCTAGGAGGGTGAGGTGAGGGGCTGCATTTTTGGGACCATTAACACTTTTCTTTTTCAGTTTTGTCAGTGAGAATATATGATTTGACTTTGGGATTCCAAATCCAGTTTCTGCCTTCACACTCGTTTTTTTTTTAGGAAGTTACTTAGTTTTACTACAAGGCTGGTTCTCATGACTTTGTAGAGGTGGTGCCCATGAGTTTCTCAGATTTCCAGTTGGATCTATGGGCCCAGAAAAGCTGGACATCTCAGCAACAAAGACTAATTTGTTAAGCAAGCAGGTGCCACACCTAACCCTTTTGTAAAGTGTGTCATCTACCATCTAAATCCTACAATTGCCCTTCTCGATGTTTACCTGTTGAAAAATGATGTGAGTGCCAGGAATGTTATTTCACCAAGACCAGATGATATACTGGCAAGCACAACACCTACAGTGGTGAGGGGGAAAAGGAGACATCACACGTAAGCAACCTGTTCTCTTGTTATCAAATCTCTCAACTGTGCAGAAGGCAGATCAGGACTGGGCCTAGTTTATTCTGTCACAAATCTATCAGTTGTATACAATATGTTCATTTCTGTGCAAGTTTTACAGCTTTAGAACTTTAGCAGAATTATTTAAAATATACATGTATTTTACTGAATATTTGTTTTGCCTTCCAGAAGGAATACTTCTACTTGGAATTCCAGTCAGGTATTCCCTTCTCTATTAAATTCTGTTCCATATCCACACTCCCTTTTTAAGGAATATTTTATAGACCTTATGATTTTTCCAACCATGTTTATTTTTTACTTTGGATGGGTAGCAAGTAATGACATGATAAACCAATTATGATAAACTGCAATTCCGGCATATCAGGACAAGTAAATTAGGGTTGTTGATGGACCAAGTCAGTTGCATTTGGTTATAAATATAGGCAAAAGGACTTTGGTGTTGAAAACCAATGGCTGAGTTGAATGGCAAACACATTTGTTTCCTTCAAAATTTGAATAATCATCTGTTTTAAGATTATACACACGTGAAAATGATACTCACCCAGGAGGCTTTGTGTTGTGCTGGTGGAGAAGGCCACTAGTAAAAAGCTGCCCCAAGCTGAGGTGACACAAATGGCAACACGCAAGCTGTGGAGGAGAGGAGAGGAGGAGAGAGGGAGAAAGAAAGAAAGGAAAGAAGGAAGGAAGGAAGGAAGGAAGGAAGGAAGGAAGGAAGGAAGGAAGGAAGAAAGAAAGAAAGAAAGAAAGAAAGAAAGAAAGAAAGAAAGAAAG
>WNWU01013574.1:4875371-4897657 GCA_012654045.1 Ptyas mucosa
GAAAGAAAGAAAGAAAGAAAGAAAGAAAGAAAGAAAGAAAGAAAGAAGAGAATTAGAACAAACTACCAGGAAATAAACAAAGAGACTATTTCTTATATGAATACATTTTCCTTTCTCCTTGGCTAAAATTTCCTAATTCCACTGATTTCTTATCTTGATATGAACATACAGCTTTCTCCAATAGGAAAAATTTGCACCTATAAGGCAAATGTAACCCCTGCACAAGCAAGTCATAACAATAGGTCAACATTCTCTAGAGCAGTGTTTCTCAAACTCGGCACATTTAAGGTGTGTGGACTTCAGCTCCCAGAATTCCCAAGCTAATTTCTGGCTGGAGAATTCCGTAAGTTTAAATCCACACATCGAAATGTTGCCAAGGTTGAGAAACACTGCAATAGACATTGACTTCCATGTATGCTGGAATACCTTTATTCGTACTACCAGTAGATATGGCCAGGTCGGAAAAGAAAGCCCAAGACACTGATCCTTTTGAATGCAAAGCATGACAAAATTGGACAGTTTTTACCAAACATCAAGAATATTTTTTTAATGTAAAGAAAGTTTCCATTAGGAGGTCAGCTATAATATGTAGTCCTTAAAATGCTGGCTAGGATCCAGGAGTTCTAGTCCTGCCTTAGGTATGAAAACCAGCTGGGTGACTTTGGGCCAGTCATTCTCTCTTGGCCCAAGTCACTTCAGAGGGTGGTTGTTGTGTGGAAAAAGGGAGAAAGAAGCCTTGAGTTACTTATAAAAGTAATGGCAGGATAAAAAAAATCTAAGAAATAATAATTAATAAAAATACCTTCCATTCTCTTATCTGCAATGATCTGCTAATTATATTGCACCAGTGCAAACTTACCCATATGGGAACAAGTGGATGCAAAAAGGAGCACTGAACTTGATGAAGAGAGTTGGCAAAATGTCTGCCAGCAGTACCGCCTATACAGGATGCAAAAAATAAATAAATTGGTATCAAAACCTCAAAAGTACCTCGCTCCTTCCCCTGCCTGATCTGGCCTTTACACTTACCCCAGTCGAAATGGTGTTGCAATCATACCGAGAAGTATTGGTGGTGGTATTCTCTGGAGAAGCCCTGGGGGGAATCTGAGTGGAAAGCAAAAGACGGGAAGCAAAACTCAGGTGTGGGATCAGCAACCTGTATGGTGCTTGCAGGCTGTGGCTGCTGTGTGTGTTTACTGAGCAAAGTTCCATGAAACCAGCAAATCTCTGATCAACACTCTAAAATCTCATTACATCTAACAGTCTCAAAAGGTCAACATATGTTGTGGGCCGTCAGCTGCCAGCAGAGGTAGAATTCACTTACTTTCCCTAACCGGTTCGCAAATGTGAGTCCTCGTCTGCACATGTGCATGGCCTTCTGTGCATGTGCAATGCTCACGTATTACGTCCGTAGTCGCCACTACGGACAGAATCAGCTGAATTCCACCTCTGCTGAAGAGTCAGATGAGGAGGAGGTTGAGGGAGAGCCCTGGGCCTGGAAGGCTCTGATAAGGAAACAGCATCAGAGACAGAGGCAGAGCCAGGGCCTCCCCTAGGTGGAGAGGCAGCTGTCTCGGCTACAGGGCCTGAGCTGAGTGAGGGGGAGGAACAGATGGGACCCATCCCAGATGTGTGTATGCACAGAGAGGTAAGGAGAGGAGAGCAAAGGAAAACAATAAGCTGGCTCTCAAGGAGAAGCAGACGCGGACACTAGCCAGGCCCTCCCTGGCTAGGAAGTAAATAGTAGGGGTTTGGGAGTGGCCGGTTGTCACAGACAACTGTTCGTTTTTAGGATACAGCAAGCAATTTGGATTTCTAGGCCAGAACCAAGTCTGTTGGGACTAATTACGTTTGGTTTTTTGTTGATCCATGTGAATAAAAGACTATTCCTACCCTATTTGAAAAGGGGAATTGTGTTAACTCACGAGTAAGAGGATTATCATTACTTGCTGAGGCTGGGTCAGAACAACATGTTTAAATATGTATATATAAATTCAGGTAGTCCTCGACTTACAACAGTTCATTTAGTGACCGTTCAAAGTTACAATGGCACTGAAAAAAGTGACTTATGGACCATTTTTCACATTTACAGACTTTGCAGCATTCCCATGATCATGTGATCAAAACTCTGATGCTTGGCAACTGGTTCATATTTATGATCACTGCAGTGTCCCAAGGTTATGTGAGAACTGGGTTACTAACTTACCATCTGCAGTCATTAACTAAATAATTGTGGTAAGAAAAGTCATAAAATGGGGCAAAACTCACTTACCAAATATCTTACTTAGCAACAGAAATTTTGGGCTCAATTGTGGTCATAAGTTGAGGACTACCTGTATGTACAGTACATGCATACATAAACAGAGCAGGGGTCTCCAACCTTGGCAACTTTAAGCCTGGAGGACTTCAACTCCCAGAATTCCCCAGCCAGCTTTGCAGCATAACTTATCCATCGACCCACAACCAAGCAACAGCGCTTCCACCCAGTCAAAATACAGCTACGTCATCAGCCAATCAGAATATAGCAACACTGTCGACCAATCAGAATACACCTTTGCCTCTTTTCATAGAAAAACGTCAGTTACGATCACACACTTTGCCCATAAGCACCAAACCAAGAACATCAGCCAGAAGATGACGAATGTGATTTCGTCAAAACGTCGCTACTATCCTTTTAAGGATATGTTTACAATTACACGGGAAGAAACCCGAGATATTATCTGTACACGTACACACACACACACACACACACACACACACACATATATGTTGGAGTAATGCGATTATTCTACTATTGAGTAGTAAATAGAAATGGTAGAATAGAGAACTACAAAAGCAAAGTACATAAGTTGATATGAAATGCTGTAAAATTACCATTAATGTTATGTAATGTTCAATATGTTACATTTTGACATGTTTTGTTTTTATATATGTGTGGTTGTTTTTTGTGTTGTTTTTAAAGACAAACTGTTTAATAAAAATTATTTTATTTAAAAAAAAAATTCCAGCAGTCTCTCATCACCATCTTTCTGATAGTGCCTCCACTCCAAGCTTGCTGTGTTTACTACAGGTAATCAGTGGTGGGTTGTTCCCGGTTCGGTACGGTTCTATGGAACTGGTAGTAAAACTGGCGGAAGGCTCCACCCACCCACCATGATGTCATCATGGGTGATCTGGGCATGCACTCCCGCTGGGAACCGGTAGAAAAGGTAAGTGGAACCCACCCCTGCAGGTAATCCTCGACTTACAACTGCAAGTAGGACCAAAATTTCTGTTGCTAAGCAAAGCAGTTATTAAGCAAGTCACACCCAGTCTTATAACCTTTTTGCCACAACTGTTAAGTAAAATCACTGCAGTTGTTATGGAAATCCAGTTTCCCCCCGTTTGCTTGTGGGAAGCCAGCTGGGAAGGTCAGAAATGACAATCACGTGACCCTGGGATGCTGCAACCCTCATAAATATATGCTGGTTGCAAAGCGTCTAAATTCTGATTATGTGAGTGTAGGAATACTGTGAAGATTGTAAGTGTGAGGACAGCTGTCACTTTTTTCAGTGCCATTGTAACTTTGAATGGTCGCTAAACATATGGTTGAAAGTCAAGGACTTATTGACTCAGATAATCAATGTCAAATGGCTCTCTGCTAAGACATTCCTGCCAAATTCAACAAAAATGTATTTTCTACCTCATAGATAGATAATCTAATAAAATGAACTGCAGCCTTCTCAATCTGTGGTTATTGGCTCAACTGGTTGAAACTAATGGGAGAAAAAGTGCACAGATAAGCAGTCCTGCTTCATTTCACATTTGGGTATTTCCTTGTTCTTTCATACAATTTTTTTCGTTGTACTAAAGTAGGAAATGCGGGTCCAGCTAGATGACCACTGAAGGACCCTCTCTAATAATAATGATGATGATGAATTGGGGACCTACTAAATGACCACTGGACATCTTTCTAGTATTCCTTTCCAAATGTATCCAGTGTAAAAATACAAAAGCCAGCCAAACTCCTCTGTATAAGCAACATTCTGTAAGGGAGGACCCCTCGCTGTCAGAAAGACCCATATCTTGGGTGACATACTGTTTGAAAGTTACAAATGTCAAGGATACCAAAATGAGACAGTGAGTCTCTATCACCAAAGATAATTTTCAGAAAAGTTATATTTGTTTGGCAAGACATGTAAGAACTTTTGTAATTAGGAAATGTCTCTTTGATGTAACAAATGTTTCTAAATGAAAACTGCTGAGTTCACAGAATCCTTTGTTTGAAACGGTATAAAGACCAGGGTCCCCGACCCATAATTTGTTCAGACTTCCAGGTATGAATCGGGCTCTGAACCTTATTGCAATAATAAAATCTGATTCTGTTTGCCCTTTGGGATGACTCTCAATCTCTTCATTCCATAACAGTACTTGTTTTCTACATATTTATTTCTTCCTGTAACGGACATTTTCTCTTGACCTGTTCGTTATTCTGCTTTTACACAAATATACACCAGTCTTCTTCCTTGCACACTCACCGGTTCAGTCCCATTATGCTCTGGCACCTTCTGATGGCTGAGGATGTCATGGGCTGCACTCAGCATCACTACATAAGCAAAATTGTTGCAGAGACCAAGCAGCCTGTATGAGGAGATAATTTAGGAAACAACGTGGAGGTTACCACATATGCATACATCAGTGTTTGGGTTCCTACAATGTGTTAAACTATAGAATAGATACTTAGTTTTGGCTTACTGGACTGTAAGCCGGTGTTTTTTTAACCTCAGCAACTTTAAGGTGTGTGGACTTCAGCTCCCAGAATTTTCCAGTCAGCATGGTTGACTGGGGAATTCTGGGAGCTGAAGTCCACATATCTTAAAGTTGCTGAGGTTGTGAAACACTGCTTTACTGTATAAACTTGGTTGCAATAGATCCAATCAATGGTGGCTTTTAAAAGTACTAAGTGAACTATGCTTTACCATAGTGTGAACCGTATCACTGTTATCAGTTTGTTCATTTTTTACTGTATTATAGATTTTTTTAAATTGTAATTACAGGCCCCTCTTTCTTTCATAACAGAGCTCAGATGCGTGTAAGCAGGGTTCAAACACTGATTAGATCCAGATCAGTCTAGCTATATTTGTTGCATCACTCGTTTTTTCAGACTATATAAAACACTATCACCACACTCAAAATTCCCCAAAGCTCTGATGAATGCAACATAATGCATGTGACTAGTTCTACAAAGTGTGCCGCAAATGAATAGGAGGATGACCCAGTCTAACTGGAAGAGGATGCATAAAAATATCAAGTTTGTAGAAAAGATACTCAGAAAATAAATGTGGATACAAGGCAGAAGTGCATAAGCTGATGTCCTACAACATGAAAAAGAGGCTAGTTTTCACACAACAATAAAGATGAAAGAGGTATTATATGTAGTAACAATTGAAGGTGTGATACTGAACATCCTGTATCTCCTTGAACCAAAGAAGCAGCGTAAAGGAATTCACCAGAAGCCTGCATTGTTTCTCAGCTGGCTGCAGGCATCCAGGGTGGCTTCAGACTCTGCAGAGAGCGCCACACCTTCATCTTCCTCTGTTTGTGGGGAGAGAACAACCATAGCGGTCAGAACTGAAGAGACACCAGGTGGGAAAGGGGGGAAATCTGAACATGAGAACGGACTTACCCTCAGAATCACCCGAGGCTTCCTGCCATCTACCCCCCGTGTGCCCCATGGCAGGAGGCAGAAATCAGGGCACCAGAGGGATCACCTACAATTAAAAAGGGGGAAGGAAGAGGAGGAGCATGAATACACAACTAACTTTGGGACTTTCAGGGATGCACTGAGATGCTCCCTCTGGCTTGTGCTCGCCCCACCTAGTCCCGTCCAGCCCTCTGGCTAAAGCTGCGCCGCTACCTTTAAGAAAACGTTTCGATTAGGCTTCTCTGCAAATCTGGGGGCAGAAGATCGGAGAAACTGAAACCGAAGTCGTAGGCACAGCAACCCTCCTGCAGCTCCTACTTCCTGGTTTGATACCACTTCCTCCTGTCACGCAACGTCCTCAGCTGGGCTTTGCTGTCAATGAAGCCGAGAGCGCGCACGGGAGGACCAGGGAAAGCCGGTTGCGCGCTCCGGTAGGCGCAGGATGGCTGCATTGGAGAGACCCCGCGAAACCCCCGTTAATGTTTAAAAGACGGGAGACGGGGGTCTGCTATCCAGGAATTCCTGCAGATGTTGATGCTTTTAAACAAGTTTGCCCGAGCCTTACATGCCGCATGCCTGCTTATTCACCCTAAAAGATGCGTGGCGGTGAAAGGATGTGAGTTTCCTCAATGTAGGTTTTCGCTATAGTTGTTTTTGGGGGGCTTTCAAAGTGGTGAAGGGCGGGGGGAGATGTAAAAGTATGCAAACCTGATTTGCAATAAAAATCATCATTATGGAATTGCTATAAAGCCTCAAATGCACGCTGAAACAGTAGCTTCTCTCTGGTGTGGCGAGTGTAATTGTTATATTATGAGTTAAGTTCCAGTCAGCCTGAAATTTACTGGCTGATTTGGGATTTTTAGATCAGAATCATGGAAGCCGCCAAGATATTCCCTCTGACACTCTGGAAGTGAAAGTTAGTCTTACAAGAAGTAGGATAGGACACTTTTGAACTTGGCTGTTGGAGAAGACTCCTGAGAATGGAAAGCCAGAAAGCAAATGCATCATCAAATAAATCAACTCAGAATTTTCACTCATGGCACAAATGATCAGGCTCAAGTCAGCCCTGAGTCTCCAGAGAAGGGCGGCATATAAATCAAATTAAAAAAAAAAAAGTCAAGTTATCTTATTTTGGACACATCAAACAAAGATCAAGCTCTCTGGAAAAGGCTCTAATGCTGGGAAAGGTAGAAGGAAAGGAAAAAAGAGGACAACCAGCAAGGTAGATGGATTCCGTGATGGTGGTCTTTTGGAAGATTTGAAAGATTGCCATGGATAAAATCTACCTATGTGGTTGCTAGGAGTTGAAAATGACTTGATGGCACATAATCCATCGTATGTTTTTAGGAGAAACACAGGATAAAAATGCAGTCCATAAGGTCCAATCTAGGTTGAAGTAACCTGTTCAAGAAAAAATCTTCTTGATGTTATTGTAAACAAGGTCTCACATCAGTTTAAGGTGAAACTGAGAGCAACCTCAGTTTTAATAAACAATGACTCAGCTATAATATCCATAAACAATGGGATAATTAATAAATAGTGATGGCTGTATGTGCATAAATAGGAGTAATATGTTTTGTAAAAGAGGATTACCAGCCTTCCCAATACTGAAATGGATACTGTCCTCTAATTCAGGGATCTCCAATCGTGGTCACTTTAAGCCTGGAGGACTTCAACTCCCAGAATTCTTGGAGTTGAAGTCCTCCAGGCTTAAAGTGGCTAAGGTTGGAGAGCCCTGCTCTAACCAATTCCAGTTGGCCAGTAGACATGCTTTTAAGTTGTCAGGGAATTGATTGATCCCATCCTGGCTCTGGGATAATCACACCCTGGTTTAGAGGTTTGGACCGTGGCTTCTCCTCGAAAGTATACATTATGAAAATAAAACCCGAAGAAGTATTTCTAAGAAAACTCATTTTATTGTAAAGGTAAAAATAAAGATAACTCTTATTAGCTAATTGTCTACATCTTTGGCAGCGTTCCTGCCGGACCTCTTGGCAGAGAGAACAAAGCAGTAAGGAGGCTAGAAAAGGAATGTGAGAAAATATGTAGGCATGCGCACTTAATACTGATAACAAAACTTGGCAAAACTACAGTAAGTCTATTAGTCCAAAAATGAGAGCTCAGCTGGGAAATACAAGAACGCAGTGACATAAGTATCCTAAAATTAATTAGGGGTATTCAAATTCCCAGGGTGTTCATGTAGGTATGCTTCCACCATGTGTTTTTATAAATTGTTGTCATAATTAATGTTTTTAACCCTATATTAGTTGCCCAGAGCCATGTGGCATGTAGGAAGCTATATAAATTGAAATATATAGTACTGTCTCATTCTTTTCACAATATAATTGGTATTACTTGGTGGTTTTTGAACTGAGATCAGCCTTATAGTCTACCAACCACTCTTGGTACTTTTCCAGAAGTCAATTAAACAAGACGCTTATGTCAGAAAAAATCCACTGCCTTACCAATGAACTCAGAATAATGCATTCCACAAAAGTTCAGCCATTCTTCCTGTAATTTACTCAACTCTGAAACCATTTCTTCTTTCTCAATAATATTGTGGACTTTTCCACCCAATAATACAAACACCGTTTTGGGACCAGCTCTGGATCTGATCTTACAATGTCATTATCTCGAACTGAGTCAATCTATTTCTATCTCTTTTCATTTACAAGAAACTACTACTACATTGGAATTTTATTATGAATCGCTGCAGTTCTGCAAATCCAGTATGTTGGCAGGAATTTGTACTTTTCTCCCCCACTCCACCCCATCCCTCAGAAATTCATTCTGTTCCTGAAGTTTGCATCTTCTGTATGCAATGTTCAGAATTTTTCCACCACTATCCCCAATCTATATCAAGGTCCTAATCCAGTGCCTAGAGGTGGTTGGGGTCTGAATGGGAAGGAACAGCTCAACCCTTGTGAGACTGGATGCCTATGGATATAGAATTGTTTATTGGCTGAGTGTGATTAGACACACAAGGAATTTCTCTCCGGTGCATAAACTCATAGTAATAGATCATTATCATAGTCATTGTAAAAATACATTCATCATAAAACATTAGATACAACATGTAGTGATAGTCATGGATACTAAATAAGCCATTGACATAAATCATACTAGGATACTAAGTAAACAATATAAATTGTAAGATACAAGCAACAAAATTATAGTCATAAGAAGATAAGGAGATAGGGAATAGGGAAGATGAGACTAATGGTGGTAATACTGTCTTTCTGGATAGTTTGACAGTGTTGTGGGAATTAGTTGTTTAGTAGAGTGATGGCATGGGGGGGTGGGGGAACTGTCGTATCTAGTTGTTCTGACGTGCAGTGCTCTACAGCGTTGTTTTGAGAGTAGAAGTTGAAACAGTTTATGTCCATAAATAGTTTATGTGAGGAGTCTGTATATATTTTCACAGCCCTCTTTCTGGCTCGTGCAGTATACAGGTCCTCAATGGAAGGCAGATTGGTATCAATTGTTTTTTCTGAAGTTCTAATTATCCGTCAAAGTCTTGATGGGTTGCAGTGCCAAACCAGACAGTTATAGAGGTACAGATGACAGAGTCAATAATTCCTCTGTACAACTGAATCAGCAACTCTTTGGGTAGTTTGAGCTTTCTGAGTTGGTGCAGAAAGAACATTCTTCATTGTGGTTTTTTGATGACGTATTTGATGTTAGTTGTCCATTTTAAGTATTGAGATATGATAGAAACTAGAAACTTGAAGATCTCTACTGTTGGTACTGTGTTGTCTAGTATTGTAAGAGGTATAGGAGGGTTTCTCCTAAAATCTACCACCATTTCTATGATTTTGAGTGTGTTCAGTTCAAGATTGTTCCAGTTGCACCACAAGGCTAGTTGTTCAACCTTCCGTCTGTATGCAGGTTCGTCATTGTCTCAAATGAACCAATCACTGTTGTATCATCTGCAAACTTCTGTACTTTAACAGGGATCTTTTGAGATGCAGTCATTGGTATATAGAGAGAAGTGGAGACAGTACACAACTCCGGGAGGGCCCTGCGCTAATTGTACAGATACCTGATGTGATTTTGCCTAGCTTCACCTGCTGCTTCCTGTCTGTTAGAAAGCTTGTGATACACTTACAAGTGTGGTCATATTTGGATTATCTGGATCTGGGGACTTTCCGGCTTTAGCACCAAATGAAGAAGTTGCATGTCCCATTGGTCTGGTGTGTAATTTGAGGATTGTTGTGGACTGCCCAGTCTGCTCAAATAGCAGATGGCATCTGCTATTTGGCCTTTGCACAGATTCATTTTGTATACCAGTTGTGCCGGTTCTTGGACTGGGAGGCCATGCTTACAGTCATTCAGGCTTTAGTCACCTCTTGTGTGGACCATTGCAACAGAGTCCACATGACCCTAACTTTGAAGATCACTTGGAAGTTGTAGAGTGCAGTAGCACAAGCAGTTATGAGCATTTCACATTATACCCAGGTAGCATCTCTGCTTTTTGACCTCTGCTGATTGCCATTAGTTTCCAAATGCAATTAAAAATGCTGGTTCTCACCTGTAAAACTGCTTGTGGCATATGGCCTGGTTCAGTAGTGGGTTTCAATTTAGGTTGCTACCAGTTTGCTCGTGCATGCGTGTATAGAATTAGATAGAGTTGGCATACTTTAGGTATTATTGATTAAACAGTAACACCTGATGGGACTGAGAAAGATGTTTTCTCTATCATGGTGTCTGGAACATCTCCCCAAAAATTTGTGCGGCTCCTACCCTGATTTTGTTTAAGCAAGCTTTGAAGACCTGGCACTTCTCTCTGTCCTGGGAATAAGTAAGATGATGGGTTCCTTTTAGGGGAATATGGGGAAATGGGAGTTATGTATCTATTGCTCTATGAGATGTCAATCTTTTTGTTGCTGATGGTGGTAGTGATAATAATGTTTTGTATTTAATAGTCTATTGCCACCGACACCATTATGGAATTGGATGGCTTTACAAATTTGACAAATAAATCAAGAAAAGTAGTGGCCATAGTAAGATGCAATGATAGTAGCTACTGGAATAAGCAACAGGTTACACGATCGCTAACACAACAGCTTTACTTTCACAAGTTAAAGGGGTAATATTGTCTGTGGGGGCGAGGCAAGGGGTAGAGTGATGAAAGTAGCATTTGATGTCATATAATGCAAGAGTCCCATTCCATTTCTAAGCGTTACATGATCACTCAACTGCCAAATGTTTACAGGAAAAAAATGTTTCTATGGGACACCGTTCAGCCATTTATTTAATTTTCTTTTTGCAAGAGTGGGAACAAGGAGATGCTTGTTATTTCAAGATCAATGATACTTGAGATATATGATTGGAGATGTTCTTTGCATTCTCCATTATGTATGTATTTGTTCTCTTTGTTTTAAAGTCAAAAGTAAAGACAATTGTATGGGCTTTGACTACTTCATATCAAACATATTTCATATATGTTATTAAAACTAAAAATTAATTATTCCTCAGGTTTAACTCTGATCACTGATAATTTGCTACTAGTCCTTTCTCTGGTTGAAAATAAAACTTGGTATATTTTGTTTTAGCCAGAGGTTTATTACCAGGTTTAGCCCCGCCAGTATAAGGGAAGGTTGTCATTAATTTTCAGAGGGGAAAAAAGGAAGAAATAAGTAAAATTGTTTCAACCATCTATTTGTGGGAGATTTTGAAGAAGGTGAATAATATAGTTACAACTTGATAGAAATTATTACTGGAGATTATTACACTTCCTCTAGTCTGAGATTGATTTTGACAGAGCATGATAGTGAGTGATCATTCACATGCTTCTTGTTTCTGTAGGATATGGTGTGCTTTTGTTTCTTTCACAGTCATGCAAAGCCAGAACAAACTATGGCAAACTACAAGGCAAAGGAAGAAAAGGATGTGGTCAAATACTTTAGTGACGTTAACTTCCCTCTCTGAGGAGAAGGGGAAGCCACTGTGTACCTTCTCTCCA
The DNA here is from genome assembly GCA_012654045.1 of Ptyas mucosa. Taxonomy (NCBI): domain Eukaryota; kingdom Metazoa; phylum Chordata; class Lepidosauria; order Squamata; family Colubridae; genus Ptyas; species Ptyas mucosa. The sequence goes on from WNWU01013574.1 coordinate 4,887,020, forward strand.
GCTACCCCAGCAGCATAATGGAGTATCTTCGATCACTCTTTGGGAGCTTGCAACAGGCTTTGGTTAGTGGAACCCTGCCATCTCTCAGGCTTTGGAGGGATCCAGAACATCTGGCTTATCTTAAAGGGGTTTTCCAGCTTCCTGTACTAGAAGTCCATATTCAGTGTTTCTTTCTCTTCACCCCATTTTCAGGATTTTGTTTCCTCGTTCACTACTTACCTTTTTGGAAATGAACCTCATCCAGGAGCAGAAGAGGCAGGAAGTGAAAGGGAGATGAAGAACTGCAGAAGCCACCATGATTCTGAAGTGGAGACAACATACTCTGGGTAACAAGAATCTGATGTGGAATAATTGTTTCTGTTGAAGTTTGTCTGGTAGCTCTGAGGTGCAGTGACCTCTGGAGTAGAATAATCTCTGACCTGCAATTGGATTTATTTCTCCTTCCTCTCTTGCCTTCTTCTGCAGGGATGTTTCTCCAAGGGAGCAATTGAAGGTCACTGAAGATCCTTTCACAGCAGAGGTAGGTGTTGGTTAAGAAGAGGTGGAGAAAAATCCTTCTATGCTCCACCTTTCCTTTAACAAAGGTCCTTTCTTTTCAGATAACCCCACTCAGTCAGGAGATCCAAGGAACATCAGAAATTGCGGTTACTGGTGATCAGACAATGGAGTCCTTTCTCAGATCTTCCAAATTTCCCAACAGATGTGAGGGACAAGAAGAATCTGAACAAAAGTTCTCAGGTGACTGAAACTTCTGGAATGTTAATGATGCTATATTGTGAGGAATGGAAGATTCCCACAACAGAAAATCTACTGATTTTTTTTTTTGCTAGTGGATGTTCATTATTCTTTCCCTATGGACTTTACAACAGCATAGATGGTAACATTAAATTAAACTAGCATCTGTCTTTCTCCATGGAAAAAACGGCATCAGACAAAAACATAACATTTATGAAAAGTGAAGTAATTACATTTAAAGAAATTGGAAGATTATAAATTTAAAAATATTTGAAAAGTTAACATAACTAAAAGATAGTATAATGAAAAGTTGTATTAAAACACCTCTAACTTTTTTAAATTATGAGGAGACATGGGCAAAGACATGGTATTAACAGAAATGCTCAATGTTTTCCTACAATTTTTCTTCAGTGTTTACAAATGTGTTCAAAAGGCTGTTAAACTTGAAAGATTGTCCTACTAATGTGGATTGTAAAACAAGCTTGCACAATCCCCAGAGCTGTATACTCATATTTCCTGTCCTTTTGTGTGTGTGTGTGTGTGTGTGTGTGTGTAGGAAGTTGTTTTTCAGTTGTGAGTTTTGCACATGAACTAAAATATATCTGCTTTTATTGGCAAATCCCTGTGACTTGAATAAGGGGCCAAATGCTGTTAGATTAGTTTGTTATTCTATTTTATCATTGCAAAAGTTAATAGGAGTGGAGGATCTAGATTTTATAGTTTTCACTTGTAATCAGTTTTTCATGTTGTTTTTCTCCCATCATTTTCTGAGCACTCTCACATACAATCCGTTAAAGAGGAAAGGATTAAACAACATAATGGTGTTTCTTCACAGATAACAATAGGATCTGGGAGTATCCTCTTTCTTTAGCATTACATTTATCTTAATTTATATTTTTCTCAGAGCTCAGGACATCAGAAATGAAGGTTCCCTCTCATCATTACACAAAAACTGGGAGATGAATTTAGGTTAAGATTTTTTAAAAATCTGAGGGAGCCACGTGGTCAAGTAAGGGCTTGAATCTGAGTTTCTATTCCTAGGTCCAAATTCTTCACCACTGAGTCATTGATTCTCAAGCTATGTGATTCAACTTACACTGAAGAATCCTGAAAATTATATATGTATAAATTATATTGGTCAGTGTATATGTATGTGCATGTATGCCTGTTTATGTGATAACAATTGTGTTGTTACTGTACTGACAAAGATTTGACTTTAAATGGTCCTCTGTAATTTCAGATTATCTTGTGATTTGACAAAAAAATTTGTCAAATTTCTCTCTCTCAGCTGTGTATTTTTTAAAATGAATGTTTTAGCTTGCTTGAAAAGGGTAAAATGTGGTTTTTTCCGTTTATAGCAAGAAAAACACATGAGCGAGATTATTTCTATCCTTGGTTGTTCTTCTCTATGGTATGCTCTTCGGCTCTTCTTGAGTTGGCTTTTGACTTCCATAATTTCCAGCTAACATGGCTTTTTATTATGCTAGCTGTGAATTATGTTAAAGGCTAACACATGGCTGCAAAAGCCTGGGAAAGGCTAATATGAAGCAATTGCCCCATTTTTTTAAATGCCCAGAGATAGAAGAACATTTATTCTATACTCTGCTTAATTAGAACAGTATTTATTGACCATACAAAATCAGAATATTGAAACTACTGCTTTAGTAGTAGTTAAAAAGAAAGCTGCTTTAAATTCTTGGATGGTCAGTCTTGGGAAGAAGCTCAAGATCAATTAAATTCTTTCTTATTTTTGCCCCACAGTGTCTTCTGTGTGCCTCAGTGATACCCCCAAACTAGAATCAACAACACCTATTACAGACATCATCCAACAGGCACCCTTGGAGGCACCAACCATGACTGGGAGACTCTGTCAAAGAAAATCTGAAGAATCTGGTTTGGTGGAAGTTGCACAGGAAGACATGGTAGAAGAGTTGGCAGATGTAGTTTGTAGTCAATATTGCAGTCAATTGAAGCCAGATGAACCTTTGGCAGAAAGAAGAGAACTTGGGCAAATGGAAGAGGCAGGAGAGACAGGGATGAGTCATGAAGCAGAACAAGACAGAAATGTATTAGCTGAAGGGATTGAGCAAGGAGCACCAAATTGGGCAGCATCTGTAGAACAAAAAAGAGGGCCTGAAGAAGCAGGGTGGACTGGGGAGATTGTTCAAGGTAGTATGGAAGAGAGGGCTGAGATTATGGATAATCAACAATTAGAAGTTGAGAAAGAGCCGGAACAAGGAAAGGTGGGTGAGAAAGCACAGGGAGAGATAAATACAGCAGCAGAGGATAAGTTGCTTGAAGAGGAAAGAACAGTTGGAAGAAGTCAACTGTGGGATGAAGAAGCAGAAAAAATTGCAGAACATCAGGAGAAAGAGTTGGAAAACATGTTGTGGAATGAGGGAGTTCAGCAAAAGCTCCTAGACTTGACACAGGGTAGAGAGGAAAAGCAGACAGGACAAGAAGATGCAACATGGAGTAGGGGGACTCAGCAAGATAGATTGGAGGAGATGGCTAAGATGGCAAGAGAACAGCAGTTAAATGTTGAAAAGCAAGAGGGAGAAGATACAAAACTGGATGGGAACGAACAGGTAAAAACAAGTGTGACAGCAGAAATTGAAGGAGACCAGGTGAAAATGCTAGAAGAGAAAGGGAAAGGTGAGAGAAGCTGGAATTTGGAAGAATGTTTAGGAGGAGCTGAAGAGGGGAAGGAGAGAAAGCTGGATGAAAAGGAAAGAGAACTGGAGGGAGTCACTTGGACTGATAAACTTCAGCATGATGCACTAAATGTTACAATAGTGAAGACCCAGGGTTTAGAATTTGGGGAGGAACAGGGAGAAGGCATAGAGCTGGATGCAGACCATCAGATAATGAAGGAAATAGTAACAAAGAACGAAGAAGTTCAGCAACCACTACTGGACAAAGTAGAGATGGAAACAAGCCAGAAAAAGACATTAGAAGGGGAAGAAAAGGAGAGATGTTTATATTGGGAGCCCAAAGAAACTGAGATTATGATAGAACAGAAAAGGGAGGCACCAGAATTGGAAAAGGGGGAAAATTGTAAGCAGGGAGATTTACCCGAGAAAGGAAAGACAGAAGAAAATCAGAAGCAAGAAGTAGAGGAATCTGTGAAAAATGAGATACACTTTACAGGGGGAAAACAGGAACAGCAAATAAGAGAAGAATGGTGTGAAAATAACCAGGAAGAACAGCCTGAGATATTGGTAGATACTTGTGGTCTTAGTGTAGAAATGTTGGAAGTGGCTGAGATTACATCAGACCAGTCAAATCAACTGGGAGAGACCACAAAGAACCTGGTGTATTTGACCTCTCTTGATACAGACCTCCTGGCTGGACCCAGAGCTTTCCCACATGATGTAAGCATAATTACAAAGGAAAGTGGAGCATGAAAGTAGTCAGGAGAGTGAAGTAATTATATCCATCTCTATTCTGCAGGTCGCAACACTGGATAGCAGTGTCCAGAAGGAACGGGTATTGCTACGTCGTAAGAGCTCCATTCGACGAGCACCCAGCTTGAAGAAACCAAAGCCATCAGCAGAGGTTCCAACAGAAGAGACAAAGATGGCTGACGATGCTCCATCTTTATTGGAAATACCAAAGAAACAAAATCCAAGATTGTCTGGGTAAATCTCACCACCACATCCAATAGTAATTGAATAGTAGATATTAGTGATTTTGTCTTAATCTACCCATTTATTTTGCTTTCCCAGGTTTGGCCCTATGCACCCCAATATGATGGCTGAACTTCAGATGCGCCTGCAAAAGCCGAAGTGACTTGAGGTTCCAAGAGATTTATCGAGCAATGAACTTGCATGTTTTTGGCTCTATCCTGGATCAAGGCACCCTAACCAATAATTTTGAAAGCAATGGAGGCACCATCTCTCTCTCTCAAAACTGAATAAATTAGATGTCCATTCTAAATTAAATGGTTAGTGAGGAAACATTGTGTACCATGTGAATAGAAAATCTGAGAAGTATTGCTAAAATATCTCAGCAGATCTGATATTTTTATCTCTTCACCTGAAATGGGGAACTCCAGTATAGCTTTCATTCTATTCATATCATACTTTGGAAAAACAAAGTTATTAGGTGGAAACTACCTAACAATTTTGGAAGGTTATCTTTAGATTCCATTATATGGTATGGAATCTATCCTCACCATGCATCAATTTAAACTCATTCTATATTTTACAAGAATTCAGTGAAACTGAAACATATCTGAATAGATTACTATATACATTGAATCTAAGAAGTATGTGCTGATTAATCATAAGGACTGAGCTATTATGATAGTATGTGGGAAAGAGCTTGGAAGTCCAGACCAAGAGGTATTGCCAAGGTAACTGTCAGATAAGAGACAACAGAGCCCTCATCTGGATAGTAGGCAATAGGCTCAAAAGGGACCGTCCCTAGTTTCTTGGGCTATAAAGGAAACAGAAGAGATGTATTTTCAAACTTATTCTGTTTGATTCTGTCAATGTAGCTTTACAATGAAGTACAATTAGCTCATCTGGTGGTGATTCCTATCTGGTTTACCCCGCGAGGCCAACAGCTACAGTTACAGAGGAGAATTGGCAGCAGATGGCATATACCGTATTTAATCTTTACCCCATCTGTCAGAGTTTTCCTACATTGCCCCTCCCATCACAGTCTTTCTCCCTTACCCAGGTTAGGATTTAGGAAGAAGATTGAAAAGATAACAAATATTTGATTGATCTGTATTTTTACTTCCAGGAGAACATAGAGATGCTTGTAGGATTTTCTCCTGGCAAGTTTTCACCTAAATAACTCGGTCTTGGCCTAAGCTTGAATGTAACGCACTTTTATGGAAAAGACTTCAGTTGCAATAACTACTTGTTTTGGTTGGTCTTGCAATCATTTATTTCTCAAGTGTGAAAATGCTGTTCTCAGGCCAATGGCTACAGGACCACTTTCCTGAACCCAGTTGAAGATATTTTTACCTTTTCAGACTTGGGAATGATGGTTTTATTTTTACTGTACTTATTTTATTCAACTTTAATTGCTACTTTTAATTTTTTTTTCTTCCCCCCCACCATAGTATGTTTACTTTTAATTGGTTTAAGAATAAGATGAAATTCTTAATATTTAAGCTTAGTTGTTTTGTTATCTTTTATTATATTATTGCAACACAGTAAATGTAAATACAATAATGTATTATTATTACAATAAAATAAAAGGTTGGTAGCTTTGGCAGTCAACTGCCCTTGAACTCTTAAATAAATCAGTAAAATGCAGTTGTCAAACCATTTGCATGAAATCTTATCAGTAATTCCTCACAAGGAAATAATTAATGAGTTGTTTTCCATTTACATGTAAGCATAGGACAAATGAACCCTGGCAAAAAAAAAATTCTGCGGCATCACTATAACGTCTTCAAATTTACAACTCTTACTTGATGGAGCCTAAAGCAATATTGTACTTAACTGTTCCAATGTTAGAGTTGGTTTTTTCTTTTAAGTTTTCAGATGAGTGCTATCAAGTGGCCAATTCATTCATCCATTCTGGTGTGGTGGTGATTTTGGAGGTGGGGTCAGCTTGGCATCTACTGGCCACCTCAGGCTGGTGAAGGCAGTCCCTATATCCTATGACCCTGTACAGTATCTTTCAGAATCGTTCTGGTTTGGGCAATAGGAAAGTCCAGCTCTTTCAAACTGTACTATTCCTCTTTAGCATCCACCTCTTTAATCTAGAGATTGATGAATCTCCAGGTTGGGAGAAGTGTTGGCACCTTCATTACCTCCCCAAGATCTGGGAAGAAACTCATGGTGGTTTTGAAGGAATTGTCTTTTCCTTTTTATCTGAGAATTTATTGGAAATGTTTCAATTGAGGTTTACTAATTAGAGAGTTGCTATTTACATTTTCTACCCCAACATTGAATCTAGCATCTTATTTAAAGGCAATGCTAATAATGAAACTCTTTTTGAACATTTCTACAAAGTCATAGGTAACAAACCTTATAAGTATTGATCTCAGCACTAGAAGGACAAAGTCTACTGATTATGGATAAGAACTTATCATGTTTTCTTGACAGTAACAGGGAGTTGTGAGAGGAGAAAGATAAAACCCGAAGAAAGGGGCCAAGATTGAGGCCTTGGGAAAGGGAGTAGAGTTTCACAATGGAATTGGGGCCAAACAGGAAACCTCCACCAGGTGAATTCAGCCAGCAACAGGAGATTTCCTTTTGCTGATGAATATGAGTTAAATAGATATAATACAATGTTAAATACTGCTTAAATATATTGGCACTGGATCTTAGTTTAAATACAGACTAATTGATTAATTAATTATATGAAATGACAAACTCTCTTTTGATCAACTAAAGATACCACCAATAAATCAGACAATCAAATTTAACTAAAATAATACTTTTATTAACAAAATTTAAAAGTATGAAATGACCAGTTCAAGCTTAGAAAAGGCAGCACCACTCAAAATATATTTTATACCATATGCATATTTACTCAATCTGTTTCAGAAAATTTAAGAATAGTTTCTCAATAATCCACTGGGATTATATATTATATATCTTTCTCTGGATCCCCTCAAGATTCTCTGGCCCATTTGAGTACTTAGCCATTAAAAAATAGATAAAGTGGTAGCCACCCATATTTTTATGGATAAACACAATATTTAAAATTCACAGCAAATTAGCTAGCAATTCTTTCTGACCTTTGGAAAAAAAAATAACTTTTACATTGTCATGAGAAAGTGCATTCACTAAACAATTGCTTATGTGAACCTGGCAAAACACTTAACGTAACAAATAAGTTAAAATAATAAAATATTTAGAAAAAATAAATAGATATATAAATTAGATATTTTAGATAATTTACAGAACAGCATAAACATTAAGATACCAGGATTCCAGCATTCCTTAGCTGTTTGGAATAAGGTGATGGAATTTAAAACAGGAAATGTTAAGATCAGTAAATCTTGGAAGATGAAGCCACTTTGGGCACCCTCATCCTGAGCATCAAAAAGTCTCGTGCGACCCGAACCAGGAAGCTTTCGAGAGAATGAAGGACAATATATACTTCTTGGCGGTTCCTCCACTGACTGTGGTATTGAAGGATTTGAGGTGTTGATATAGGCTGGATATCAGATGATAGGTCCCAAAGTGTAATCTATAAGAAAAATGAAAGCTGAATAATACAGCCAAAACCAAAGGACACCTTTCCCTCATCTGTGCTCCCCGAAAAAAATGGTAAACTACCTGGTAATCCACTTGATGACAAAGATCTCGGAGGTTAACATCGATATCTTCAAACTGAGAGGAGAATTTGGAATTTTCTTTGATTGCTTCAAAGTTCCTCAACTGTTGTACTAACTTGTGATAAAATGAAACGGTCTTGGCTATCTGCGACAAGCGTCTGGCATCCTGGAGAGATGTTAGAAGGCACACAAAACAAAGTCAACTGCTGAGGTGTTCAAGCATTATTGTCAAAAATAGTCAGCTCTGAAAAATGTTAGGGAAATGATTCTGCTCCCTGCCATCCATCTCAACAAACACATTAAGAATTGGAGACAGGAGTAACTTCACTCTAGGAAGAAAATGTTACTTGTGGTAGTTTACCATATTGTGTGGCGAAACTTATCAGACAATTTAATATGTATTTTTGATTCAAAAGATTTCATTCCAAAGCAAAACTAGTCAGAACAATAGAATACAGAATAACAAAGTTGGAAGGCACCTTGGAGGTCTTCTAGTCTAACTTCCTGTTCAAGCAGGAAACCCTATACCATTTCAGACAAATAGTTACCCAATCCTTTCTTAAAAACCATTTAGTTTTTAAAGTTCTCTGTGAGGGTTACTTAGCATTTTTGCACTATAAACAAATTACAATTGTTGCATTCTTTGTGGAGACAGTGGGTTTGATACAAAAACAGATTAATTTAAATTATATAAATTGGTGAATACGTACTGCCTTCTTTCCAGTTGTTAAGTATCCTGTTTTCCTAGCTAATTGAATCCATTATTTCTGGCTTCCAGCCATCACGTTGCCTTATTAAAAGGCTCTGATATGAACTTGTTCCTTTTCCTGTAGACATTGGTGGATGATCACCAATAAGAGAGGAACTTTGCAGTGACAGTTCAGTTGCCTTCATTCAAATGCCTTGCACCTAATTTGGCACTTTGACAGCACGTTAAAAACGGATGTGCTCTGACTTTTGAAAGATGAGCTTTATGATAGCTACACTTCAAAAATCCACAGGGCTATTAGATGGTAACAGAGATTTTGAAAATTAATTCATTGCTGGACATCCCATCATTTTCGTAGCCCAAATACACAAAGCTTAGTGTATTTGGGCTACGCCAGGGCTCAACCTGGTGTATTTTGTGATTGGTGCTTGTAATAAATGCCACTCTTTCTTTTATTGGCCTTCAGGAGAACTGTGAGGATTTTATTGCACAGTACAAAATGCAATATGTACTATATATATATATATATTCTTACCGAAAGAGAGACCCATGTGTGAAAATCAAGGCTGGTTGAGGGAAAGCGACCCAAGTGAGAAATAAGAGGAACCTCAACTCCAGGTAAACGCTCCAAAAGCTGGAAAAAGAGAGGAAGTATGACTGTAAATAGATTTTCAACCAACCTTGTAGTAGAACATTAAGAAGCATATATTACTTGAGTAGAGAATGGTATGATTATTGAGGAACTTAGAACTATCAAAGAATGTTGAACCAGAATATCTCCTTTTTACTGCTGGATTCCTGAGGGAAGTGGGATAAAATACAGAGGGCCAAAATTCCAAGAAATCTCCAACAGTTAACCCAAAGGAGAGGTTTTGAGTGATAAGGAAAAATCCCTGTGCGCCCCACCACCACCACCACCATGCCCAGCTGAGCCGCGCGATCATCAGAGGCTATTTTCTTAACTTTTAAAAGCATTTTTTCTACAACCACTTCGGCCAAAAGAATGCTTTTAAAAATTAAAAAAAAAGCCTCTTATGATCAGGCAACTCAGCTGGGATCGCCGGAGGTTTTTCAAAGCATTTTTTTCTGTAACCCCTTCGGCCGAAGAGGTTGTAGGAAAAAAATATGCCTTTAAAAGCCTCTGGCGATCCCAGCGGAGTTGCCTGATCATCAGAGGCTTCTAAAAGCATTTTTTCCTACAACCTCTTTGGCTGAAGAGGTTGTAGAAAAAAATGCTTTCAAAAGTTTTTTTTTTTTTTAAGTTGGCCACGCCCACCCAGTCGCATTACCCCCACCACCACCAACCCACACCCACAGAACCGATAGTAACAAATTTTACATTTCACTACTGGGCAAGACAGAAAAGTATTAGTGAAAATGCAGGATGATTAGTTTACATAGTGATAACATAACCCAAATGCTCTTTCTCAGCAGAGTTAAAAGTACCAGCTGATGAACTATAAAAATTTAGAAAGTCAAAGAATGCTGATAAGGGGAAAAGATATACAGGTTAGCTAAGGAGATCCTCAAGAAGTAACTCCTTGGGAATAATTATGTTCATGGCATAACTGCTCCTTTGGTATTTCAAACCCTCATTATCTTTGTAGTTTTGCTCTAGTACAGCATTTCTCAATGATAGCGTCTTTAAGTTTTGTGGACTTCGATTCCCAGAATTCCCCAGTCATTCCCTGGGGACAAGCACTGGAAATGATGAATGCCTTGAAAAAAATAATCTGACAGAGAAGGGATGTGAATGCATAGATAAGAAAATGAAGAAATCTTGTGCAAGAAAAAGAAGCACACGTATAGTGTTCCTTCACAAAATGTTACATCAGTGGGCTCTAGGGGCCAGATGATCAGTTGTTCAGTTTTAGAATAGAATAGAATAGAATAGAATAGAATAGAATAGAATAGAATAGAATAGAATAGAATAGAATAGAAT
>WNWU01013574.1:4897667-4931077 GCA_012654045.1 Ptyas mucosa
ATAGAATAGAATAGAATAGAATAGAATAGAATAGAATAGAATAGAATTCTTTATTGGCCAAGTGTGATTGGACACACAAGGAATTTGTCTTTGGTGCACATGCTATCAGTATACATTAAAAGACAAGATACACTCGTCAAGAATTACAGGGCACAACACCCAGTGACAGTCATATGGACAGTAAACAATCAAATCATACTAGAAAACAATATCAATATAAATCGCAAGGATACAAGCAACAAAGTTACAGTCATGCAGTCACAAGTCAGAGGAGATGGCGACAGGAATGATGAGAAGACCAGTAGCAATAGTAATGCAGCCTAATATGAATAGTTTGACAGTGTTGAGGGAATTATTTGTTTAGCAGAGTGATGGCGTTCAGGAAAAAACTGTTTTTGTATGTAGTTGTCTTGGTGTGCAGTGCTCTACAGCTTCGTTTTGAGGGTAGGAGTTGAAACAATTTATGTCCAGGATGTGAGGGATCTGTAAATATTTCCCTTGTAGACTTTAATTCAGCATTCAATACCATCATACTGCACATTCTTCTAACTAAATTAAATCAGCTACCTGAACACACTTGTAAGTGGATCACAAGCTTCCTAACAGACAGGAAGCAACAGGTGAAGCTAAGCAAAATCACATCAGATACCAGTACAATTAGCACACACACACGCATGCGCCCCCCCCCCCCCCAAGGATGTGTACTTTCTCCACTTCTCTTTATATACCAATGACTGCATCTCAAACAATCCATCTGTTAAGCTACTGAAGTTTGGAGATGATACAACATTGATTGGTCTCATTCGAGACAATGATGAATCCCAAAACATGAAGTAATATATTTTAAAAAACTGTTTAGTTCAGTGAGGGTGGAAATTTTGTAAGTTTTTCCACTTATTCCCCACATGTCCACATATGCTTCATGTATGTATGGCCAGTTCGTTGGTCTCCCCTCAGCCATGGAAGATCTTTGAATGAGCCTGGGCGCAGTCATTCTATCTCAGCCCACCTCACAAGGTTGTTTTTGTGGAGAAAAGAGGAGGAGGGAGTATGGAATATGATACCACAAAACCCCTTTACAAAGTGTGGAATATGACTGAAATAAGCCAGAAGTTGCACATTATGCATGAGGGTGAGCAACGAGAGAACTAAGATTGAGGCCTCTTTACATCACAGTTACTTCTAAAAGGGAGCCACTACGTCGTCATCATCATCTTGGGGCCTTCTTAGAAACTTTTCCTTCCCTCTCTCTCTCTCTCTCTCTCTCTCTCTCTCGCTCTCTCTCTCTCTCTCTCTCTCTCTCCCTCCCTCCCTCCCTCCTTCCTTCCTTCCTTCCTTCCTTCCTTCCTTCCTTCCTTCCTTCCTTCAAAATTTGTATTTTCCTATTTATATTTTTACTGTTCCTGTAATTTTTCTCTTGGGGTTCATCTATTTCTGATTTAAATTGCCCTATATTTTTCTCTTTCCAACCACTGAATATTTCTTTATATAACTGTGACTTCCATTTTCCCTTATTTTTTAAAAAAATCCATGGCTCTCTATGTTTATTAAGAGAGTGGCCTATCTCCCCGCAGAGAAATATGGACTGATTTTCTTAGTAATGTATCTCAACACTACCGAACCAGGTGGTGGCATAAATTTTATTTCCTTTTTACAGGTAGTCCTCAACTTGCTACCAGTTCCTTAGTGACCATTTGAAGTTACCATAGATTTGGAGTTCTGACCGTCTCCTTCTCTTGGCCATAATCACATGAGTGCACTTAAGGTGCTTTGCAACTGGCTGGCATTTACAACCATTTGCCATTTTACAACAGTTTTACCAAAGGCCAGCATTTATTTCTTGGCTTGCTTAAAGACCATGACATTTGCCTAACAACCACCACAATTAAACTGGTGGTGTGTGCAGGATTGAATGCAATACTCCAAGTAAGGTCTGACCAAGGCAGAATAGAGCAGAATAATTATATATTGGTGGCAGAAATTATTCCTAAATTGCATACTAAGGCAGAAGGCAGAGTTAGAGCATTTAGTTTTGGCATAGGTGGGTGGGTGGGGGCAGGTTCTGAGAGAAGGGATTTGAGGGCTCCAACCTCTTCCCTGGGCAGTCAGCCTTCCTTCTGACCAAATCACCTTCTGTTTGCCATACAAAGGATGGAAACATCCATTATTCCATCCTTACTGGGGGTATTGATTTATATACATTTATCTATTTTTCACATTTCTGTTTGGCTAGACAATAAAATCCAACTAAGTAAAATACTTTTGATAGAACCTCTGTAAAATAGTAAAATACCAGCATCCAAACATGTTACTATGAACTATCAAAAGAAAGTAAAGATGGCATGATAAAATCAGAGGAAGTCTCTTCAAAACAATTCCCTCTTTAAAAGGCTTCCAAAACATATGACAAGGACAAGATATAATTTCTACTGGAAGCTTGTTCCATAGCATAGACATTGTCACAGAAAAGCAGAAATGTCTTGCTTCAGTTTCCCAATGTGGCATCATTAACATATTCTCTAATTGAATTCACTGAGCCTATATTCATTGGAGTAGGCAGTCCTACAAGATACACAAGTGTCAAACTGTAAAATGGTTTATAGGTTAAAACCAAAATCTTGAAGTATACTCAGAAACTGATAATAATCAACGCAGGTCCACAAAATCAGTGTTATATACTCTCAAGAACAGGAGTAAACACACAATTGTAGTTTGCAAATAGTTTTTAAGGGCAGCCCCAAATAGAGTATATTGCTGTAGCCTTAGAAACAATGATGATTGGTTTATAAATTGGACATAAAAAAGAGAATAGATGAACTAATTCCAAAGTAGGAGCTGCCTTCTCCTTGGGGTATCTTTTAATTCAACTCTGCTAACTTACAATCTTTCAGAAGATAGAGTAGTAGACTTACATAGTATTTTGTAAGAGCCTTTGTTTTGTGAAGAAGTCGTCGTGAGAGTTTTAAGCTCATGTTAAATTCTTTCTGCAGATCCAGCTTCTTTTTAGGAATGGTCTCAAGCCCAGATCCCTTCTCCTCTTGGACTCCAACTGAGGGGGCAGCAAGAAGGATGTCAAACTTGAGAAGAACTTGGAGGAGGAGGATAACTGCACCTAGAAAAAAGATTGAGACAGTTAGAGAGAAAGTTAAAGAGAAACATTTAGTGGGAAAGTCAGAAAATTGGATACTAGTGTATTTAAGCCAGAATGATGTACTTATAAAACACTAGTGTATCATCGTTGTGAGAAAAATAGATACACATCCACATCATATGTTTTGAAGATCTCTCTTTTTCTGCAGAGATAAACCTGATATGTTTACCTTACTTGTATATTGAAGCAATGGGGGGACAAAATATAAAAAATAGGAGGACCCCCCCTCCCATAAATCATTCAATCCACAATCTAAAATTAGCTGATTCATCTTCCGTTGGGAAGTGAGTTTTTCCCATAAAATTCCTGCTACAGCATCTCAGGAACAATATGTTTATCCCAGATCTGATTTGCAGATTTGTCATCTCATCATTCATACAGGGGAAATCCATTTGAGGGGAATTTCATTTTACATAGATGCTTCCATGCAGAGACCTTTTCGGTTATGTTGAAGTTTCAGTTAATTTCTTTAAAAACCGTAACTGAGATATTAATAGGCTGTGTCTGCATATGCCTTAAAGCAAAGCTGAGAATTTGCTAGGAAAATTGATGGAAATAAGAAAGGTGTAATCCAACGTTGAGATGGTTATTCATAATGAAAACATTAGTTTAGCCTTCCCCAACCTGCTGATCAAAACATATGCCTGACTACAAATCTTTTTAGCCTCAGCCAGAATAAGCATGTTGGGAGTTTTAATCTGAGGCAGTTTAGGAAAGTCTTGGATTATAACAGTGGACACAAGTAGAAGATCCTTGTCAAGTGTTCAGTCCTCTTATGCTCATGCTTTATTGTTTTCAGAAGGAAATGGCTACGCCTCAAGCATTCAATCAGTTACAGTACTCAGATGATTATTTTATAGAAGTCTCTGTTGCATGTGATAGAAAATTCAAATGTTCTTCTTTCCTTCTCCGAAGGCAAACGATAATACAATAATAAAGCTGACACCAGCCAGAGCATAGAAAAACTCAAAGAAATAGCGCAAGATTGGAAGATATGGAGAGACCTGATCCATCACCAAGAATGGGACTCGACTGAAGGGATATAATCATCATCATCAATACAGTAATAAACTAAATATTCTTGAACAGGTATCTTATTTTTAGGTATATCCTCCTTTTCCTCCACCAAAACTCAATTGTGCACATATAGACTGCTGATAACCTCCAGTTCAGATTTGTGATGTCATCACAGCAGGTTTTTAATAAGGACATCTTGTTTCACATTTTGAAGTAGGTGGAATAGTACACATTATCAACTAAACAGACATCTCCTGTAACACCATTGTGTCCAAAGGCTGAGATTATCTACCTGCTCAACTTTGGTATTGGAAAAGACTCTGGAGAATACTGTAGACAGCCAAGAAAACAAATCAATGGATCATCAAACAAATCAACCCAGAGTTCTCTCTCAGGATTCAAATGACAAAGCTCAATTTATCCTAGTTCAAATACATTATGGGGAGACCCAGCTCTCCGGAGAAGACTTTAAAACTGGCAACGGTAGAAGGAAAGAGATGACCAGGATGACCAGATGACCAAGATGACCAGCAGCAAGGTGGGTGAACTCAGGCACCATTGAAGAACCAGGTTAGAGATAGATCATGATGGAAAAAATCTATTTTTGTGGTTGTTAAGAGTCAAAAAACAACATAACACATAATCAATTAATCAACCAAGTAATCCAGGATGTTTCTGAGCTGAAATCTGTGTCTCATTATGCTTGAAATGCACATTGGAGATTATACTTCAGGTTATGCCAAGCTCTGTCCTTTAAAATGTAACATAAAACTGCAATTTTAGGTGCTCTACACTCCTTTCAGCTAATATGATCCTGATGATACCTCCTCTTGTCATTGATTCAGCCAGACTGGCCTCAGTGGCAAGAAACACAAATAAGCATCTTTTCACATAAGAACAACAGGCAAAAAGTCATTTTTCTTTCTTATCTTACCGCTTGGACGCATTCTGATGCTTTCCACTTCGTGGGGGGATCTCTCTTCGCTTGTTTGAGAAGTCTAATCCTGAAGCCCATTCTGAGGGCCTTTTGAAGAACACTGGCTTTCATTTTCGTGGGACACAAAATGTCCAAGATTACACTGCTGTTTGGAGTTTTGGTTTATCTGGTTTCAGGGGCAAAAAAACCCTCTCTCCCCAGTTATTCTTACTAGAGTTTCAGTGCGGAAGAGTAACGTATTGGAAGAACAAATGTTTTTTTTTAAGTTCCTCTTTTTTTTCTCTGAGGAAAAAAGGAAATACGGCCTTGATCACGTGAATAAGGTCCCCCTTATCCTTCAGATTCCTCTCTCTCTCTCTCAACATGGACTTTCTGAAACCACTTACGTATTTCTGTTTTGCTCTGTTTACTCCTAGTGACACCCTGTCAGTGGTGGGATTCAAATAATTTAACAACCGGTTCTCTGCCCTAATGATTTCTTCCAACAACCAGTTTGCCAAACTGCTCAGAAAGTTAACAACCGGTTCTCCCGAAGTGATGCGAACTGGCTGAATCCCACCACTGCACCCCCTCCTTTCTAACAAAGTATATTAGTAAAAAGTGCTGTGATTCCTAGATCAAGTTTCCCCAAAGCAAGTTTTCCATTCCATGCTAAGATATCTGCCATAGATGCTTTATATTTCTGGCTAAAATTAACAAAGGCACCACAAATCTTACTAAAATTAGAATAGAATTCTAATTCTCGAGTTGGAATCTAGTCCAATCTCTTATTTAGGCAGGAAGCACTATACCATTTCAAATGGCTGTCCAATCTCTTCTTCAAAACTTCCAGTGTTGGAGCATTTACAACTTCTGGAGGCAAGTTGTTTCACTGATTAATTGTTCCAACTGTCAGGAAATTTCTCCTTGGTTCTAGGTTGCTTCTCTCCTTCATTAGTTTCCATCTATTGCTTATTGGCAGACTTAAAATGATTATGTAGCATGTTAACATTGAAAGAGATCTTGAATGTCATCTCCCTGGACTACAAAAACCTATGCCATTCTAATAGATTGGCCTCTCATCTCCACTGATGTTTTTTAAACAAAGGAGGCATAAACAGGTAGTCCTTCACTTATAACAGTTCGCTTAGTGACTTTTCGAAGTTACACTACTGAAAAAAGTGAATTATGACCATTTTTCCCACTTATGACTGTTGCAGCCTCCCAATGGTTATGTCATCAAAAACCAGGCGCTTGACAACTGGCTCATGTTTAGGCCAGTTACAGTGTCCTGGGATCATGTGATCCCCTTCTGCGACCTTCTGACAAGCAAAGTCAATGGGGAAGCCAGATTCACTTAACAACCTTGTTACTAACTTTAACAATTGCAGTGATTCACTTAACAACTGTGCCAAGAAATGTCATAAAATGGAGCAAAATGTGTCACTTAACAACAGAAATTTTAGGCTCAATGGTGATCATAAGTTGAGGACTATCTATATTCTTTTAAATGCTTATTTGTACTACAAAAAACTAATACAGTATTTCAACTGAATGCAATTGTTTATTTTCTATAGGGTTGGTCTTTAATTCTTCATCCTACAAAAATGTTATAAAAGACATAATTGGGATATTAGGAAAAGTAGAATATTGTCTATAGCAAAGCACCAATGTCAGAATGATGACACAATTGTGATTAAATCATCGTGCAGTTGTCATCATTTACTCCTTTTTGCCGATGCCTCTTAGCTTTCATCATTATCTTAACAAAAACATTATGAAAACTTCCAGCTTGTTCTTTTCTGTTTGCAACTGATTCTAGTTAGTTGTGAAATTAATATGATTGTACAATAGTTTGCACATTCTATTAAATCTCCCTTTTTGATATTGGAATGTAGACTGGTCTCTTCCAATCTGTTGGCCAGTATGTTGTTATCCAGATTGGTTAAAAAGTTTACTGATTCTTCGCTGTTGTTTATGATTTTTCGGTGGTATTCCATCAATTCCTGTTCCCTTCTATGTTGTTAATGACCAGAATACTGATTCAACTTTTCTAGAAATAGAGACTCTTGTAAGTAGGAAATATCTTCTGAGATAACTTGGATGTTGTCATCTCTATTGAACAGTATTTCAGTATATTCCTTCCATATTCCTTTGATCTCCTTTGAATCCTTTGACAGAATTAGTACCTGTCCATTAGCATCCTTTAGCTTAGCATGTCAATTGGAGATTTGCTAGTGAAACTGACTAGAACATAACAACTAGAGCACAACTGCCAGGACAGGACAAGGACAGGATGGGTTTATTTTTGCTTTGTGATATAAATTATTGGTCATGAGATGAATGTTGTTTTTTTTAATGTGACATTTCAGGAAGAATTGTATCCGTGAAGAAAGCCTGACTAAAATGATTCTACAAATAAGTAACCACATTCTTCAATCTCCTGATCACCAATCACCAAAGACCTTTCCTTTAGTTTTTCCTGATAATGGACAGTTCAGCCTAATCCCATGTTCCATGAAGGATTCTAGTTTAAAGCAAGCAGAATCTGCCTTCTTGTAGGTTATACTTTGTGCCCTGTACAATTTGATTTTGTGACTTGTACAGCATAGAACAAGTCCTTTCAGATGGATGGATGGATGGATGAAAGGTACAAAATAGATGAACAGTACAAAAAGCAGGAGGTGACCATCTCTTTTGTAGGAAAGAGAAGTACTAGAATGCTACAGTACCATAATTTTTCCCAATGTTTAGGAACTGTGTGTTGTATTCATTATATAAACATAATTGATATTTCACTACATTGTTTGCCATGTGCCCTCTGAACAGCAATTGAATTTGAAATTATCTTTAATGTAATATCCTATCTACACACAGAAACCTATTGCAAAAGAATGTGTAGATCTTCTCCCATGTGACTCTATTCGGAGGAGGGATAGGATTAAACAGTATTACATATTGTTTATTAATAGACTTGTCTTAGCTATGCAAAAATTTAGAGATGGTTATCTCACTAGAATGATCTTTGTGTTTCATGATGATTCAGCCCAGAGCTGAAACTGGAACTGGGTTTCCCACATACAACCCAAAACCTCTAGTTGCCGTTGTAGATGAATAAATGATCCCTACAAACCTACCAAGAAAGTTAGAAGCAGAACGCTGACTTAGATAAATTTCTACAGATCATTTCAGGAACCGATTACTAAAAATAATGTTTACAAGAATTATGACCTGAAACCATGAGTTAAATCAGTCCAGTAGCAAAAGGCTCCCACAGAGGAAACTTCCTATTGCATTTCTTTATGGTTTTTTTTTAAAAATAACAACAGATGTTTGTACATGAAAGTAAATGAGTTGGGCTCAGTGTGGATTCAGTTGATAGAGGCCTGCAGTATGAATTTTTCAGAAGGACCAGTACACATGAGAAAAAGTATTAATCCCCCCCCCTTTTTTTGGGTAAAGTGTCAATAAAAGCTGTCCTTCTGAATACATTTACCACAGAAATACTAATAGCAATTGAATGTCTAGTTTTGATCAGGATCGTATCCCATAACCAATGATTCAATATAATATACCTAATCTGGTTAGGAAAGGCTGTCCTAAACATTGCAGCACAGCTAACTGCTATTAATGTCAACTAAATCTTGATTTGACCTTTAATAAAGCAAAAAAAAATCCTGCTTATAAAATCTCCCCTGAATCTATGATTCAGGAGATTCATGTGGTCATGAAACTCCCTTATATTTATGTCATTAAGGAAGATTTCAATCTAACTTTCAGTTTCTCTTCAGACTCAAACTGGCAGCTTAGTCATGATTTCAAATGACCCATTCCATCAAAACTTTTCACTGGGATGCAACTATTACTTTTCAAAGGAGAGTTGTATTACTATTGTATAGATAAGAAATACTTGTTCATTTTCAATCTTAGTTCAAATTTTTTGATTGGGCATCATCCAGAATCTTTGGCATGGGGAGTATAAAAATGTCATAAATAAAGAAACAATACCCCTCCCAGCTTCACCTATTTGGACTCCCACTTTTAAAAACAGAAGGCAGATCATTCCAGAAGAATGGACCATTGTTGCAAAGCCCTGGAGTTGAAATATAATATGAATCAGATAGTAATCTACCATATCAATGAATTTACCAAAAGGTTTGAATCAATCTGCACTTGAGAGATCAATCAATATCTATACCAGTGTCATCCTTGAGCTCATTTATTTGAAATCATTTTCCCAATAAATATAAATGTCTGGAATCTGCTCCCTAAACTCAAGGTCTTTCTGAATGCTAGTATAATTGATATACCTAAGCCATGGTCTTTTTCTAGGACTGATCTTTCTTTTCTATCTAGCATGGTTTCCACTTGTCGTTCCTTGCATATCTTCAACTTATTGTCCACATAACTTGCTCCTTTTATTTTACAGCCCAAGACCAATATTTAAAAGAAGACATTGCAACGTATCAAATATAAAAACACATAAATTATGGATACAGAAAAACATGAAGCAATTAATAGTGTAAGGAAGGCACTGAGTGATCTCTGAAAGCCGTGGCTATTCTTAAAAACTTAGCAGCCTTATTGGAAATGCAGCCTAATTACAGCTGAGTAAGAAAATAAAGGGTGAAATAAAGAATCCAGGTTATGTCCTTTAAAAATTTGGATTGGATAGCTTCTGATCTAAAAGCATATTTAGAAATATATCACGGGTATAAATAACTGACCCCAGAAATTTACCTTTAATAATTTGATAGCTGTTCCTACTTAGTTATTACTGTGTTGACGCACATATGTAATAATGGTGAAAGATGCTTTTTGGACTCTTATAATGTGATTCTTTGCTTGATTGATCCAGTGAGATTTAAAGTATATGCCTAAATACTTAAAGACGATGACTTGCTCAATCGATCTATTGTTAATCTAGATAATCAGGGACATGAAAAGCTACCTGGAAAACAGTAAGATTGTTATTTTAGAGCAACTATCTCCAAACTTGTGAGGTGATGGGGGGAGAGGGGATGGTTCTGCATGCATGTGCTAGCCCACCGCTTCTGCAGTATGGTTCTGAATGGGCTTCAGCCTGGTAGTAGACCACAGCCTGTGCATTGGGGACCCCTGTTTTAGGGTAATTGATCTTACTACGTTCTCTAGGTCAATAGGAAGATAATACTTTAAAGTATCTAGATAACTCGGTGCGGCCAACTCAGCAGAGCCAGCTCACCGCTGCCAGCTCACCACTGCCAAATTGCCTCTGCCAACTTACTACCACCAAGCCATTGGAAGACAACTCAACACAGCCAATTCACTGCAGGGACAACTCGCCACAGGCAGCCAGAAGGAGAGCAGGGTGAATGAGCAGATGGGCTTGCAAACAGGTGGACAGAGCACAGAGCAGTGGCAGTGGCCAGGGGCTTCCCACTGGAGGGAGAGCTAAGTGGATGGGTGAGTGAGCAAATGGGTAGAGCTCAGACCAGTGACAGCAGTGAGGGTGTGAAAATGAGATGCCCCTGGCTTCTGCTGCTTCCCCTGCTGCCTGCCTTACACACTGCTGCCACCACCACTCTGCCCACCTGGTTGCTTGCCTGCCTACATGTCCTGCTCTCCCTCTGGCTGCCCACGGAAGTTGTTCCCGCAGTGAAATGACTGTGTTGAGTTGTCTTGCAGCTACTTGGCAGTGGTGAATTGGCAGAGGCAAGCTGATAGTGGCAAGTTGGCCGCGGTGAGTTGGCTGTACCGAACTGGCCATGCCGAGTTGTCCCATTCTGGATACCCAGATCCATCTGTGTTATGGAGAGAATAGCTGCAACATCAGCATAGAGAACCATGAGCATTGAACAAGAATGGAAAGTTTTGGCAAAAATTTCAACCATATTATTAATATATAAATCAAACAATTATTGACTAAACTTCAGCCTTCTTCTGGGACAGAGACAGGCTTAGTGAGATTTGCTTTAGAATTTATTTATTTTTTATTATTCTGAAAAAACTCGCTGTAACCGATCTACACTAATGGGGGGTTATGTGGAATATAATTATGTGTACATATTTCACTAGCCAACTTCATCCTTTCCTTCCCCTCTACAGTACTGACATTCACTTCCTCCAAATACCCAAATAGTGAACAATTGTACAGGTGTTTAACACAGCTGTGAATGTCCCGAAGCTATGTTGCCTTTTTCAAGAGGCAACTGGACTTTTTGCTTTTTCTTTTAAGACTTTTTTACTTCTTATCCAAGAAGTTTCTTCAGCTCTGACTGGATGGTGGGGAATGGAAGGATTTATACTCCTTGCAGACAGCTGGTCATTTGCATTCTTTTAGAGAGTCATTGGGGCCATCTGGAGGTTTAGCTGTGTCATCAGGGTCACCTGAATAGTGCAAATGGGTATGGAAAAAGCTTCTTGGATGAGAAGTGAAACATCTTCAAAGAAAAACCAGAAAGTCCAGTTGCTTCCTGAAAAAGCACCTCTGAGACAACCGTGACCTGATTGACTGAGAATCTCCATAGAAAAGCTGTGAATCACATTTTAAACTTTCAGCACTATAATTATAGAATCACAAAAGGTTTCTCATGACTATGCTCTTTGGTAAAAGCATAATATCAGGAATTCTTTGTTTTCCAACAGGGACATAAGTCATTTACAATGGCAAGATTCATAAGACCAGTTAAGGCACACTAAGGTGTAATGGAATTATCCTAAGAGAATAATGATTTAGACATAAATTGCTTGGCATTCCCTCACAGCTCAATCTGTAACACACCCATGCATTCAAAAATTTATGTTTCTGCTCTTTCTCCCTAAGAGATTTTTCCAGCTGAGAGAAAAACAAGCAGAACGATTACTCTGCACATTTCAAGGAAGATTATTCTGAAAGCCATCTAAGCTGAATTAAAACAATTTAGAAAAAGGTACTGCAACAGTTTCATAAAATGCAAAGTCTTCATTCAATTATTTTTTTTCTTTACAGATCAACCTGCATAAGAATATTCAGTTTAATTGAAGGAGAAACTTGGGAAAACACTTAAATCTTTTTTCAAAAAGAGATCTTATATTCCTGATAGCATTGTGTCACATCAGTGTCTTGGTTCGAGGCTGTAAACTTTTATTTCCTTTTTTTCTATAATTATATAAAACGCATAAGTAACATTTAGAATGAGTTCTAAAAGTGAGATGATCATACCTAAATTTGACAAATAAAATAAAATAATAATAAATAATAACTTATTACTTACTGTACTGCATGCACTGTGGTACAGACACCTTCATATTTTTAATAATGCTTTTTTGGGCACCGATAGCTAAGGCATCTTCCAGCATACAGAAGAAAAGATAAAAGGTATAATCCATCCAAAATACAATTAATTGAGGGTTCAGATCCAGAATTTCCCTGTATTCTCAGAACATCCAGCACCTCAAGCACGATACTAAGAAATTAAATAATCTTACCGTGGACCTTGGCACAATCCCCAAAACACCAATCTTAGTTTCTCTTTCTTTCACTCTCTATATCCTTGGACCTCTGACTTCTTGTTTGTCAGACAGTTTCAGTTTCCAGACGTCCCCGTGTATTTTTTGCTGATGGACCCTCGTTGATGAAATGTTGTATCATGTTTTTATGTGATTTTTCATCCCAAGCAAGTGCATTTCCTTTTCTATTGCTGTAATGGCAGTGCTCTTTGATCATTTTCTGCCCTCTGATTTTCAAGAAAGGTGGAGACAAAGTGTATGTTTACATAACTCCCTCCAATGTAGGTCTTATTCAAATGGTCCAATCTGACTACAGTAACCCATGCCCTGATTACATCGTATTTGCACTCTAATAACACCCAGAACTTTCAACTGTTGTAAAGAGTAGCAAGCAAACTACTCATTGCATCCATATCACATTGGTCTACAGGGGTCCTCATTTAGTAACTCCCTTGGACCTTGACCATTTTCCATTGCAATGATGATGAAAAGTAGCCTTGTGAGCGATGCCTTCATTTACGACCTTCTCAAATCTGTAAAGCAAAGGAAAGTCGAAGTAAGATCATAAGAACAGTTGCAATCATGTGATTTTTCACTTAGCAACCACTTCATTTAACGAATGAGTTGCTAGTCCCAATTGTGGTCACCAAATGAGAATTATCTATATTATGGAACCTCTTGCTCTACACACACACACACACACACACACACACCTTTGTTGCTGAGTGCAATTCAGTAATTGATTTTGACATTTAAAAAACCACTTAATTTTTAAAGCTTAGGATCCGGCTATCAAAGGGACTACTTATGTCAATAAAAATAGGAAAAGTTATTAAGTTTAATTAAGAGTTATTAAGCTCTTCAAGGAATTTGCCCAGGACAACTTTTTCCTACCTGGGCAGCTTCCAGATGTGGGGACTTCAACTCCCAGAATTCTCACCAATAGGAAATTCTAAGAGCTAGAGATCATATATCAGGTGTGATGCCCATTAGGGAAATCCTACCCTAGGGCTACCATAACCCCAGCTGCAAAATCTGGATAATCTGTATGTGATCATAAAATGTCAACATTCTGATATCCCTTTGCTACCATCCAATGGTATTCCAGAATTTTGGAAACCAAATACAGTAGCCCTAATATTAGCACTTGAAGATTATAAAGTAACAAATTAACGAGGAAAGGACTTTTTCCCACAAAATGTATTCTTTCAGAGCTGCAATTGGCTTCCAGTTTAGGTGCTTGGAATTCAAATAAGTTTTCATATAACTTGGACTTTTAAATTATCTTGAGTGTTTTATTGCTGCTTTTATGAATTTATGATGGCTACAGAGCCATGTTCATAATGAATTACTTACTTTATTTTTAGTTCTACATGCTGCCCTCCAGCAAGGATATTTGGTGGTGCACATAATGTTCCTTCTTTGGCATTTTCCCATAACTACAAGTTTGTAATATTCACTGGACTGAGAGTGAATGACTGGTCCAAAGTTATTCAGTTCAGTCACTAAAGGCCATTCTGAACTTGGTTCTCGTCTTGTTTAGAGAGATTAAACATAGTTGGTAATGATGAAGGGCAGATGAACAATATACATGGGGAAACCACAGATTATCACAGTTTCAGAAGACAGGTTGTTGCGTTGACTGTGAATTCCCCCTCTTTTTTTCATTTAATGAAAAATAAATGTGTGCAGAATTTCAGACATCAGCATGGTTGCCTACAAATGCTGGCAGCTTTGTAATCTGAAATACAAAATCTCAATGCAGTTAGGCCACTTCAGAAGTGATAACGAGTGCCCCTTCAAATATTTATCTCATAACTTATAATCAGCATGGTCTCAGTTCCCACACTATTGTGTTAAATTGGCTGAGTTTCCATCCAACAGACCTTAATGGCTCCATGTTGGGAAGCAAGGAGATCAAATCCATTCTTTAAAAGAAATCTGACAGCTGATTTTCACATCAGATAAGTCTGCCACATTCCTGGAATTTTACAGAAAGTCCAGTGAATTACCATTTTTTTTCTCTGTTCCTAACCACAAAAATGTCAAAATGATAGAACTTGCTTTGTGACATCACAGTACAAATTCTACTCTTTCATAATTGCATTGTAATGTATGCAAGCAAGCACAACACAGTGTGTGTGGTGATTGTGCATGTTTCATCATTCCCTACCCCACTAGCACATATGCTGCTAGACATTCAGCAATAGACCTCTAAAACTGCTACAAAGCGGATGACTGTAAATAATGTTGTGTATGAATGGTTCATTCACAAAATAAAAAGGTCATATGAAGCTCCATTATTAATTATACTGAGCATGAGCCAGTGGTGAAATATAAAATTTGTTACTACCGGTTCTGTGGGCGTGGCTTGGTGAGGGGTAATGTGACTGGGTGGGCGTGGCCAATTTTTTTAAAAAAAAACTTTTAAAAGCATTTTTTCTACAACCTCTTTGGCTGAAAAGGTACTTTTAAAAAATGCTTTTAAAAGGCCCTGACGATCAGGCAACTCAGCTGGAATCATCAGAACCTTTTAAAAGCATTTTTTCTACAACCTCTTCGGCCGAAGAGGTTGTAGAAAAAATGCTTTTAAAAGGCCCTGACGATCCCAGCTGAGCCATGTGATCATCAGAGGCTTTTTTAAAAAAAAAATTTAAAAGCACTTCACCCCTGCCATGATTTATGCCAAAAAGTCCTTTTGCATAAGTCACTTACCCATGGTTAATTTAAATGT
The DNA here is from genome assembly GCA_012654045.1 of Ptyas mucosa. Taxonomy (NCBI): domain Eukaryota; kingdom Metazoa; phylum Chordata; class Lepidosauria; order Squamata; family Colubridae; genus Ptyas; species Ptyas mucosa. The sequence continues at coordinate 4,912,956 of WNWU01013574.1, forward strand.
GTAGAAAATTAAGTAATTTTCTGGGTTTGTAAGGCACATTGAATCATAAACCACATGGAGTAGATTTGCACAATATACTAATTGAATGTGGTTCAGCATATTCAGCAATAGAACCACAGAGTTACAATAAAGGTTTATTGGTTTATTTCAACCGGGAGTGAAATGCTCCTGGTTTGGACCGGATCGCCCGATCCGGTAGCGATGGCGGTAGGTGGTTCAGAGAACTGGTGGCAGAAATCCCTGCCCCACCATGCCCATCTGAGCCGCGCGATCATCAGAGGCTTTTTTTTTTAGTTTTAAAAGCATTTTTTCCATAAATGCTTTTAAAAGTTAAAAAAAAAAATTGGCCATGCACACCCAGTCACATTACCCCACCCCCACCAAGCCACGCCCACAGAACGGTAGTAACAAATTTTACATTTCACCACTGTTTAAAACCAAATAAAATACAAATTACACCATTGAACGTAGCCCTGGTTGAGGGTAGGATTCAATGCCAGTTGCATGCAAAGCAACGAGTTAGACAAACAAAAATTGATATATTTCCTATTGCTTTGTCAAAATTTAATCAAAACAATGGGCACCTAGAAATGATATTTTTTTAAAAAATTAAGGACTTATCTGCAATTTCACAACCAACCCCTCCACACCCCTGATAGTAATTAATATGTTTTTGACAAATAGATACTCAGATAAATAAACAACACTGTCTCATGCATATTCTACCAATGGAAGGATTGGTACCAGTGACTTCCTGGAAATTCTAGCATCATAGTTTCTGGAGAAAGCGCAGCTGATAAGAATCAGAAAGCAGATGCAAAACCAAAATAATTATACCCACTGAAAGGGAACTTTGATACTGTGGTACAGAGACCAAAGATATCATATTTCTCAGTGAATAAATCATGCAAGGTATGAAGGACCGGGAGAACTGAGGGGATTTTAATTAAGTAATCCAATGGAAAATCCCAAAAACAGACAGCAGAAACCAAAGGCAGCTTCTCTTGCTGTTTTAAGTATTACTGATTCATGGGTAACATTAGCTCAGCTCATCCTTGAGTGATTCTCCGCTCTTTATTCCATCATACTGAATCAGTGGTGGGTTTCTACCAGTTCACCCCAGTTCAGGTGATTCGGTAGTGGTGGCCACGGGAGGCTCCTCCCACCCACCCGCATGTCGTCACAGACGCTCTGCTGCATGCGCTCACCGCTTCTGAACTGGTAGCTAAGGTAAGTGGAACCCACTACTGTACTGTATGTCATTCCCACCCACTCAACTTTCAGCATCCAAGAGGTAGCTGCCCTATTTTTTTTTATTTATTTTTTTAAAAAATAGGTTAGCTTTGCAACATCTTACAGCAGGTGTTCTCTTCGCTGGCCCTAGTTGTGGCTGCCTCTGGAGAAACAGGTAGGTTAATACACTCAGACCACTATGCATGAAGCCAGTTCCCCTGATATCTTTTTGTGGTGGTGGTGGTGGTTGTTTTACCAGCAGAAAAAGAGAAAGTAAAACCTGCAGCGATCATTAACCCATTTCCTAGAGCAGCCTGAGTTTCTCAGCAGGAGTGGGAAGAGTCCCTTCCACTCCACCCACAGAGTTTACTGTCAACTGAGCCCGGAGTGGGAATTGAATGGTTTGGGTTCTCCCTGGTAGTTCTAACAATGTTGTGGTGGGTGCAATCCTCAAGCAGGGGATTTTTTTTTTCTAAAGGAATTCAAGCTTTTAAAAATTGCACAATACAGTACAGCATTTGGAAGAGGGGTGCAGTCAGCTGGCAGGCTTCCAGTTCTGCAAACCTAGTGGAAAGGTTTAATCAGTAGGCTACAGTGGGGGGAAGAGTATTGTGGTTGAATGTGGTCCTAGCCAGTGGAACAGGAACAAGACCTATCAATTCGGCTAATGTTTGCACCTTTCGGCTGAATGGATGAAGGGTATTTAAAAACCAGGCAGCCCAAGTACTTTTTAAATACAAGCCAACATAATTAAATTGCAGGCATTACATAGAAGAAACAATCTCTGAAATGCGGGTCACTGGAAAGTGCAGTGTTTAGGGCAATATTGATTTGGTAGAGAACAATAATAATAATTATTATTATTATTTATTAAATTTGTATACCGCCCTTCTCCTGCTGGACTCAGGGCAGTGCACAGCCAAGTAAAAACATACAATAAAAAATTTAAAAGAAATATAAAAGAATTATATATTATGGCCAAAGATTTTAAAATCTACCAATTAAAACCCGTTTTATAATTAAAATCTAATATCTCAGAAAAGGGGGAGGGGTTACGCCAGCCCTGCTTGCTGAAAAAGAAGAGTTTTTAGGGCATGGCGAAAAACCCAGAGATCTGATAATACACCAGGGTAAAGATTTATGTCTGTATATACCCATCAGGCTATTTCCTTCAAGCAATATTACAGTGCAGAAAAGAAGTTCGTAGAAATAAGCCGAAGAAATTAAAGGTGTGAGGTAAGGAAACAAAAATGCAGTTAAATCTCATGTATCCTTATACCATTCCCCGTTTCATTTTATCACCTCAAATCATCTTTGTTTCTTTGTGTATACCTCTTTGTGTATACCTCGACTTTTCTTCTTTAAACTTACCTCCTTTTGAAAAACCAATAAATGCTGCCAAACTCTAGCTTCTTTTCCAAGAGAATCTATTCTCTTCAACTTAAAATGACAGACTGTGTTCTCCTTCCTCCCCTGAAGCCACACAATGTTTTCATGAGGGTTGCAAAGTAGTGTGTTTGTTATTATGAGCCTTTGCATTTAACCCATTTAAAAAAAAAATTAATAGGCTTTACGGCAGTCCATTCATAAGTACAGGTTGTAAGTCAATGTTCTTAACTGGGCATTGCCTATACTCCTCTACCAACTTTCTTGCATTCATTCACTTCATAATAACCTGTACAGCAAAAAATTGTTCTGTACGCCTCTTGCCTAGTATAAGGCCACATTCTTGCAAAAGCATTATATATATAGCCAAGTACAGTATCACTTTCCCCCACTCAATCTAGTAACTAAGGAAGAGAAACACACATGCAAAATACAGCCTATGGCCAGGATAGTGCAGTAGTCAGAATGCAGCATTGCAGGAAAACTCTGCCCACAAATTTCTATCTGGAGTTCGATCCTGATGGGGCTCAAGGCTGACTCAGACTTCCATCTTTCCGAAGTTGGTAAAATGAGGACCAGGTTGTTGGGGGCAATATGCTGACTTTGTAAACTGCTTAGAGAGGGCTGTAAAGCACTGTGAAGTGATACACAAGTCTATTGCTATAGCTGTGCTCTCTCGCACATAATCCATGTAGACATTATTATACCCAAAGTTTGGCACCATAGAAAATATATTATATAAATTAGATTAAATGTTCCAATTGGTTGTCATTTTCTTATAATCATTTGTTTGATGCATGACTTTTAAACATTCCTAAGGTAACATTTTCTCCAAAAAAATAAAAAAATAAAAATTGCAACTAGCTTATGGAGCCTGACTTTTGGTATACCCCGTGAATCACATTCATCCAAGCTATTCTATAATCCCAGGACAGGTATAACTTCCCCTTTCTCCAAGGACTGCTATAGTAGTAGGAACTATCTTTATTTTCATCCATTTCCAGCATTGACTTAACTCCTTCTTCCTGTTTACTGCAACAGAATAGCAACCCAATGGTTCCGAGAAATCACTGAAGCAAAATTGTATGGTTGCATGCACCTGAAGAGAAGGGGCTTAACAGTTACCATACCCAATTTAACCTACTTTTTAATAAGTTAATCATCCTCCCATGAGCCTCTGTGTTTCTCATCTTTGATGTGTAGACTTTAACTCACAGAATTCCCCAGCCAGCAGATTGAGAAACACTCTTCTAATTTCTAGGATGGACCATGAAAAAGGAATAAGTCCATTTGGCAATCAAATGATTTGGGCCCACAGAACCTGAATGCCAAGAAATAACGTGGGAGCAAAATGCCTACAATATTAATTAGGGATAGCTCCAATAGAACAAAATATCTGTAGCTCAGGGATGAACTGGGGAGTTTTTGGTGTTCTCTGAGCTTGGGTGTTTGCTTGCAGATATTTCATTACCCAAATAAGTAACAACAAGTCTTCTTCACAGCAGGCCTGCCATCAGTATACACCCTGCTGATTAAAGCCCAGACATGCTGGGCAGGCCATGTTACAAGGATGCCAGATCACTGCATCCCTAAACAGCTCCTCTATGGTGAGCTGTCTCAAGGAAAGTGATCGCATGGGGGACAAAGGAAGCGATATAAAGACACGCTGAAAACCTCTCTCAAGCCCCTGGATATTGACACCACCTCTTGGGAAACCCTGGTACAAGTTCGATCAACATGATGCACGTTGTTCCACCAAGGCCTGCCAGATAGTTGAAGACAGGAGGGCAACCACAGCACAACAGAAATGAGCACTCAGAAAAGCCAGATCTGCAAATGCTGCAATAGTGGTACCCACACGTCTGCCCAACATGTGGTAAAACATTACGTGCCTATATAGGCCTTACCAGCCACCTGCAGACACACAGTGGACAACCCACAACCCATTAGATTTCTAGGTCCTCTTCGAAAATGATGGACAAACATCATCATCAAGTAACATGAAGTGGGTTAGCTTGGGGTTTGCTCCATTTATACAGAGTACTTTGCCTTGCCAAGGCATGGTTTTCCCGATCGTTCCCATTTCCAGAGAAGCATGGATTACCACCAGCAAACAATCAAGCTGAAAGTAATACCCTAATCAATATAAACAAGGAACAAACTCCACACTGATCCACATTGTTAGTATTACCTAATTGGGTAGTGAAACATCAGCAGCAGGGGTGAAATCTAATTTTTTTTGCTACCAGTTCTGTGGGTGTGGCTTAATTAGTAGGCGTGGCTTGGTGGCAAGGTGACTGGGAGGGCGTGGCTTGTTGGTAAGGTGGGCATGGCCAAATCAATGTCACTTCTTTGCCCTTTTTTAACCTACAAACACAACACAACTGGCTCATCCACAATATAAAAGCAGCTGTGCTAGACCCAAAATGGCCCCTGCAACAAGCAGGAACCTCACACAGCCACAAAAAGCCCAAAAAACCAACTTTCACACTTTACACACACAAAATTTCACATACAGCTTTGTGAGATTTTGTGTGTTTGTGTAGTTAAGATTGAAACACTACAGAAACACACTAAATCTCACAAAGCTGCACATATATTATTTTACTTTTATTTTTATATAAAAGCAGCTAAATTTAAAACTTCCTAAACTTTAAATGGTTAGGTCTAAAAAAAGAACAACTAAAAATAACCCAATTATTTTTTTAAAGCTCCCAAAGGGGGGGAAAACTTACCCAATAGAACAGGGGTCTCCAACCTTGGCAACTTTAAGACTTGTAGACTTCAATTCCCAGAATTCCTCAGCCAGCACTGGCTGAGGAATTCTGGGAGTTGAAGTCCACAACTCCCTGCCTGCTTGATTGCAGGCAGGGAGATTCAGTTGCTTGCTGATGCAATTGATTGCAGGGATTACAGCAAGGCATTGCGACCAGCAGCTAAGGTATGCAAGCTGAGGGGTGGGGAGGGGGAATCAGAACCATTTAAAAAGAAAAAAGGTTTTTTTTCTTTTACATGGCTCTGGCGATCCAAGCTGATTTGCCTGATTAGCAGGCAACTCAGCTGGATCGTCAGAGCTTGGCTGGTCAGAGCCATGTAAAAGAAAAAAAAGGCTCTGATGATCACGCGGCTCAGCTGGGCATGAGGGGTGGAGGCAGGGATTTTTGCTATCGGTTCTCCGAACTGCCCACCACCATCGCTACCTACTCGCCCGAGCTGGTCCGGACCGGAAGCATTTCACCCCTGATCTGCAGGCAAACAACTAAGCTCGGAGAGCACCAAGGACTCCATCATTGGGGATGGTTTTAAGCACCCGTGAGGAATTAGAAAACTTGTAGAGAGAAAAGCAAAATATAGCAGCTGATGAGCATTTAAACATTCTTTCTTCTGCAGGATAGGAATTCTGGTCAGCCTTGCCTATCTGCAAATATTGTTTTAGCAGTCTGCCAATGTTTGTAATTGTAAAGTTACTGAGTTAATCACCCAGATGGTCTTTAATTGGACAGCACAAATTAAAACAGATTATCACAGAGCACCAGTGGTCAAATCCTGCCGGTTCTGTCCGGCTCGGGTGAACTGGTAGCAGCGGTGTGTGGTTTGGCAAATCAGAAGCGACGGTAGCGTGAGGCTCCGCCGACCCACGTGGACGTCATCACTTCCTGTTAACCTGTTTCTGACCTTCTGTGCATACTGATGACACGCGCACTTCCGAACCGGTAGGGAAGGTAAGTAGATTTCACCCCTGCAGAGCACGAATACCATTGGTGTAGCTTTGTCTTTCAATTTCTTGCAATCATGCTTTTCAAACCTCACTTCTTTGGAATCATTGCCCAGGGAACAACCGAAAGAGCATCTGGGCAGTTCTGCTCTCTGCCTTGTTTTCCAAGTAAAAAACAGAATTCCTATCTTCTAGGGCAGTGGTTCCCAAAGTGTGCGCCGCGGCTCCCTGGGGAGCCGCACTATCGTCATAAGGGCGCCGCGAAATATTCCGCCCGCTGGGTCTAACGCTGATGCGCCATTTCTGAAACGTCTAGTGCGCATGCGCAGTTGCAAGTCGGATTGCTATGGGAGCCGCGAACCGAAAAAGATTGGGAACCTCTGTTCTAGGGTATGAAGCCAACACACCAGAAAAGCGCACATTTACACATGGGGTCTTCTGTAGAAAGTGTATAATAATCTGAGGTGCAAACAAGTAAGGTATGAAATTGCATAATATGTTTCATTTTGATCTTCAGTGCACTGAGAGAATGCAAATAATTTACATCGACTCGTTGTCAATGACTCCCACCCAATATAAGAATTAAACAAAAACTCAGTTTCAAGTTTATTTACTGTTTTCCTTTTTAAAAAAAGATTTTCAGTGTTTTCCTTTTTAAAAAAAATACTGTTGTAGATCCTTGAATTACAGCCCAGGGCCTCCAAATCTGTTTCTTTCCCCTTGATCCCCAGAAGGCTTGAAATGCTTCTACGCACCTCTTCCCCAAATGGAAAACTATTTGCGTTTCCCGCTTCACTGGAACAGGAGGTGAAGGTGAGGGGAAGCAAGGAAAAGGACCCTGAATTAAAGACAAAGTCCCAGTGCTGCTTCAAAGCAGAAAAATATAGCAGGAAACTGTCCCACCAGATATTGATGATGCAGTTTATGCCATGTCTGAAAATTAGGTCAAATGAGAGACATATTTCTGGCTGTACCTGGCCCGGCCTAGTGACATGTAGCATGCATAGGAAAACTCCTGGAGCGGAAACTTCATTTTATCTCCCCCACAGCTTTGGAAGCTGAATGGTTTCAAAAAGGGAGAAACAGTTTTCATGGGTGGCTTTAAACTCTCCACCATGAAAGAGAAACTAACTATATTCCTAACTTTAAATTTCCTCCCTCCCAATTCAAACCTTTTTTTTTTTGTTTTCCCACTTCCTATAAATTCCCCACCCACCCGCTGAAGTATGATTCTAAAGAATATTCAGATTAATGTTATTAATATTCATGCATTGCTGACTTTGCAGTGTGAAAAAAGGAGATGCTCCCAACCCCTGAAAAGTCCTTGGCCCCTTTGATATCCCATTCATGCGGTAAGGACACCTATTAATCCATGATCAGTAAGTAATATGCAGCAATTTCATGGGGCTTCCCAGGTTGGTAAAATCAGGGACAGCTTGGAATATCTCAGGACCAAGTAGATGGAATGAAAGAAAGAACTCATCTCCCTCTTCCTAGTTGACGAGAGGGAGGAAGAGGGAGAAGGCAAAGTCCCACAAGGATAAGTCCAATCTCAGGTCAGAACCGGCACTGCATCTAGGGTAGAAAAGAGACAGGGAGGAATGAGCAAAATGTAATATTTTCTCTAAGGAGAAAACTTGAGTCTAAACCTGAAAAAGGCTCTAGTGAAATTCAGCTTTCTTTGACTCACACTTTGCATAAACCAATAGGGATACTCAGCCGGGCCTTGGGTGGCAACTGCTTGTGTGCCTTGCTTTCTATTTTTGGATGCTGGGATGTTGTATTCAAAACTCCACACATATGAAACAAAAGATGGGCAGCCTGCAGTCCTGTGGAATCTACCCCTGTTTTAACTAGAAAAGTATTTCTTGACCCTGGCAACTTTAAGATATATGGCTGTGATGGCGAACCTATGACATGCGTGCCACAGGTGGCACACGGAGCCATATCTGTGGGCATGCGAGTGTTGCCCTAGCTCAGCTGCAGCATGCATGCATACACCGGCCAGCTGATTTTCGGGCCTTTTGGGCCCAGCAGAAATCGGGAAACTGACTGTTTCTGGCCTCCGGGGGATGGGAAAGGTCATTTTTGCCCTCCCCAGGCTCCAAAAAAGCCTCTGGAGCCTGGGGAGGGCAAAAAATGGGTCTACCAGGCCCAACGGTAACATTTTTGCCATTGTGTGCCAAAAGCAGGGGGAGTGCGGAGGGGTCGTGCACGCATGCACGGTGGAACGGGATGCAGGGGGCATTCAATTATGGGTGTGGGCACGCTCACGTGCAACCCCCCTGAGTTCCCCCCACTTTTGGCACGTGACTGCAAAAAGGATAGCCATCACTGATATATGGACTTCAACTCAAGAATTCCCCAGTCAGAATATGACAACTTGGTGCAGGCCAACTCACCATGAGACAACTCACTGTGGGATAACTTGCTATGGGACAATTCAACAATTTGAGTATTTAAAACAATTTTAAAAAATATTTTAATTTTTATCATTCAGATTTCATTTTGTCCTTCCTCTTGCACCTTTCTTTAATATTCTATTCCATCATTTCTTTGATATTGGGTGTCATTTTTGTCCTGCAGTGAGTTGACCAAGACAAGTTGGCCATGTTGAGATCCCTGTAGTGAGTTGGCCATGCTAAGTTGTCCTAGACCCGTTTAAAGTTGCCAAAGTTGAGGAACACTGAACTAGGATCTTGAGCTCCATTAATCAGAGCCAACTATCAAATAATTGAAGGAAGCTTGGAGAACCAGTCCCTGCTTGCCTTGAACTAGACACTACAATACTATCAATTTACATTATAGTTGGCATAGATCAGGAATTCTAACATAAAACACCCAGCTGAATTCAAGGAAAAGGCCTTGTTGGTATCCCTATTACAGGAATTAAATACTGTTTTCAAAATATACACATTGAGCAAAATTCCAGCTATGGCATTTTATTTTAAATTAAGCATATTTTTCTTGCTTTCATTAAACAATAGGAAGTTAAAAACCTTTGCTGCTCTATTACAGTCATCAAGGTGTTCTCTGCAATCCTACTGTAATTTCTGCCCAGTTTAGATCTATCTGTAAGATATGTGGTCTTAGCTGACGAAGATGAAGACAATAGAAGGTGTGTATTAATGAGTACAAACTATTCCTGATTACCAAACACATTTTTCCCCTCAATTTCCCTTGAATGAAAGAACTACTTTAAAAATCTGAGGCCTTGCTTTGAGTCTTCAACTAGCTAAAGAGCCCTGGTGGAGAAGTGGTTAGAATGCAGTACCGAAGGTTAATTCTGCCCACAGTCTGGAGTTCAATCCTGATAGGGCTCAAGGTTGACTCAGCCTTCCATCCTTCTGAGGTTGGTAAAATGAGGACCCAGATTGTTAGGGGCAATATGCTGACTCTGTAAACTGCTTAGAGCAGGGGTATCAAACTCACGGCCTGTGGGCCGTATGCATCATGTGCTGCCCCCCCCCCCCCCCCGGTTAGCAAAGGAGGAAAAAGTCCCAATATGTCATGTGATGCCACCATGATGCCGAGAATTTGACACCCCTGGCTTAGAGAGTGCTGTAAAGCACTATGAAGCAGTATATAAGTCTAAGTGCTATTGTTATTGCTAACATATAGTAAGTCCCCAAAGTAAGGATTTTTTAACGTTACCATTGTGGAAGAGACTCCTGAGCCCCAAACTTGTTCTTTTGAGACACCAGGCTATAATCTTCAAAGGGGACCTTTCAATCAAAGTGTCTGCCATTCTACTTTTTAAAAGCAGATTGCTTGTGGCTAGCTTGCTTATTGTATCTGCACTTACATTCTACATTTTAAAGTGGAATTTATAGTACAAATTAATTTAGCATTCTTTAAAAAACATTCTATGGGCTGCTTCTGTTTTATAATTACATAAAGCAATTTAGACATACAAATAAAGTTTAAGATGAATGCTAGCTGAAAGATTTAAACCAGCTTTTCTCCATCGGATGCTGTTCAGATGTTTCAGATTATAGGCTGGCCAAGAACAAAGGGAGTTTGAACTCAACACATCTGAAAGATACCAAACTGAGGAAATTACATTTCTGCTTTGTTGATTAAAAAATATAGCTAGTATGAATCTGCAAACCCTATTTGAATTTATAGCTCTAATCATAAGGAGGTTTCAAAAGCAACGCAATGCAAATTATGAAGTGGCCTTAAAATATCCCTACTAACTTTAGCTTTATATGCTCATCTCTCACAAAAATGATCTATATCACATTGACCACATCTACACAGCCAGATCTCAGCTAAATAAGATGTGACAAATCTTTTCCTGTGCATGCAGCCCTCTCACAGTTGGTTCAAGTAAGCCGGGAAATCAATAATTAGCTCTAATTTCCTGTTTAACCCAAGCCAAATTTTAAATCATGAATTAATATCCTAGCTTCCACTAAAGCAGACATATTGTTTTGTTTTGTGCCTTTGGGTAAGTGTTTACTCCTGGTGACTGCCTGAATAAGTACCTGCAGTTATCTGCCTTAACCATCGTACCAAAACAGCTGTCTATGGCTGATTATAGTTTCTTTTTTTAGTTTACTTGCACTGCAGTGGCAAGAGCAAAGGCTGTGTGTGGCAAACATCTTGCATTTCTATTGCATTAAGCTGACACATGAGCTTTTGAATAAACTCCCTACATTTTTTCCAGCATGCTATTTACTCCACTCCTGTTTTTTCTAACCTTGTCATTTCTTCCCCTAGGCAGCAGGGGGCACTCATTCATCTCCGACAGTCATGCCTCTCACTGTGCCCTTCTGGCGGATCTGCAATAGAATACAAAATTTTTGGTTGAATGGCTTTCTTGCAAAAATAATTTCCTAATGGGTCTGGCCCACTTCGATTTCTCCTAGCCTTGATTCCACTTGTGAAGTCAAAACAATTTTATGTTTCCTAGCAGTAATCAAGCACAACTGAATTAAAATGTATTTACATATTTCCACATCTTAATCATAGATGGCTGTTTACGAATATACAATGAAACAGACAAACATGTAGAACAGTGTTTTTCAATCTTGGCAATTTGGACTTCAACTTCCAGAATTCTCTAGCCAGCATGGAAAGCTAGGGAGTTCTGGGAGTTGAAGTCCTCACATATCTTCAAGTTGCCAAGGTTGAGAAACACTGCTACAAAAGCAAGACAATACCTTTCCTTTTTAATTAATTAGTATCAAAAGCACAAAATAGCAATATGGGAAATAACTGGGCCAATTTTTTAAAATCTGTTTGAAAATATTTCTGGCGGAGGGGGTTGAAATCTTTCCAACTCGAAATAGATGATTTAAGCCCTTCACAATACAGTATCACTAAAATCTGGTTGTTTTGCTGCTGTTACTATACTTGCTCTTAGCCTAAAAGCTGAGAAGTAATGTTTTTAATACTAATTCCAGCAACAATATCTTGGAGAAAAAATATAGCAGACACAAAAAGGATGGGAAGAGATTCCATATGGATCACATATACCTCTCCCATATTATAGATTATTAATGTAATCTTACTACAAAGAAAAAGTCTTTTTTTTAAAAAAAACTACTATTTGCACTCTTTTAAGAATAAAACGATTTTGAAGGAAAAAAAGTGCTTGTTTCATTTTTAGCTAGGATGCTTCATTTTATAAAGTACCCTTAATATTCATTTCCTTCTATAGAAGGATAAAGGTTTTGTCTCTTATTTTAGCAGAGATTTTCCTTGGGGAAAGAAAGCTACTCTGCTATCCCACCCAGTACATACTCTACTCCCAAACTGGTAACTATCCTTAGTACCTCATCAAGCTCTTTCTGAGTCTCGTCCTCCATCCGCCTGATGTCAGCCATGCTTAAATCCACCCACTTATCCAACCAGCAAAACAGCTGCCTATGGAAGTTGGTAAAGAGGCGTCTTTCTTGCTGTCCAAGAGGAAAGAGAAGCTTTTAAGAACCTGAGATGCTGGGAATACAAGACGGCCCAAATTGGGAACCAAAATAAGTTTTCTAAGACTTTAGATATCAAAGTCACAGCAATAAATCTAGGCTAGGTTCTTCAGACAGAAAAGCAAGACTGGCAGCCATTTTGAACCACAGATATTCCTCGATTTACGACCAACAATTGAGCTCAAAATTCTTGCTACTAAGCAAGACAGTTGCTAAGTGAGTTTTGATCCCTTTTACTACCTTTCTTGCCACAGTTGTTAAGTGAATCACTGCAGTCGTTAAATTAGTAACATGGTTAAGTGAATCTGGCTTCCCCATTGACTTTGCTTCTCAGAAGATTGCAAAAGGGGACCACATGGCTACCCAGACATTGCCACGGTCATAAATTATATGCCATCTGTCAAGGGTCTGAATGTTTATTATGTGACCATGGGGAACACTGCAATGGTTGTACATGTGAAAAATGATCATGTCACTTTTTTCAGTGTCGTAACTTTGAACAGTCACTAAACGAATGCCCTGCAATTCGAGGACTACTTATAATTAATTCTATGCTTCTCCTGAGATAATGGCCTGATCTTTACCAGATTCAACCTCTCTATCTTATTATGCCATAAAAAGCAATATCAGCTGTATGTTACTGGTTGGAGAAGGGCTTTTCCCCTCAAACAGAGCTTTGGATTCCACTTCTGTTCAAACCAGCAAATCTTCTCAAACCGGAGCAAGCAACTTGAACTCACCTTTTGGATAAATTTTTCCACCCTTCCCTGAAGGCCCCACCAGCGGAACTTCACAGTCACAAGTTTATAGGCACACATGTGAGGACAATCTTCATTATTGGCTAGTTCCCGCTAAGAGGAACGGGAAAAAAAAAAGGGGGGGGAGAATAAAATCAGAAGAGTTAGGGCAGGACCAGGCTGCGCTATTTCATCCAAGCCAAGACCGTGTGTGACCTTTCATATGGCATGGCCAAAGTCACACTCCTCCAAATGGGCGGGCCAGAACACAAATGAAATTCAATTTCACGGATTTGGCTGGTAATTAAATACAGTTACAGGTAATCCTCCCTTAGTGGCCAAAATCAGGGCTGGCCACTCCATTACTAAGCAGAAAATCACCTGATTGCAGCTAAGACTCTGAATGTCACTTCCCAGCTATTAAACAAACTGCCAGTCATTGAGACATCATGTGACCACGAAGTGATTATATTCTGCATTTGCTCTGCCTGTCAGACACTTGCTGTGAAGCACATAAATGGCAATCGTGTGACTACACAATGCTCTGATGGTTGTAAACGCAAGTCAGTTGCAAAGCACCCGAATAGCAATCATGTGTGACCGTAGGACACTGAGATGTTCCTAATTGTGAGACTTGGTCACAAAGCCAGTTTTTTAAAAACATCATCATAACTCTTAACAGTTACTAAACGAGGCAGTCAGCAAGCGAGGGCTACCTGTACTATCACCTCATTGCAATCATGTATGGGATTTCTGGGATTTCATATATGATCATTTCTGACGCAGAGCATATGGAATTTGTGGACTGGGAAAGGAAAGAGGCCTTAGATGAAGCATGCAGCACCATCTGAACTCAATTGCCTTTTCCATTATATTGAGATATTGGGGGGGGGGGGGGGTGTAGTTCTGGACTTTTTTCCTCTATAGCTCTTGCTGGACCCATGCTGGTTTCTCCCACATACCAAATTTGGCCCAGTTCTATTCAGAGAGTTTTCTGATGACAGACGGGTAGACTTGAATTACAAACCACTTTACATAATTCCCCATTTCCGTCATTCTGATGAATTGGAAAGAATTTATTTTTAAAAATCGTAATATCACCCAAGGCTTGGAAATGACATACTGTAGGTCTTCCCCACTCTCCTCCTGGAAATTTAAAATTATGTGAAACACCTGAGAGGAACTTGAGGGAGGCAGAAAGAACAGATAATAGTAAATCAGAATTTCCCACATGAATTTTTCTTATCCAGTTTGCATTGCTCAACAAATAATATACTTGGCGGGAAAACTTTATTCTTCCAAACAACCCTTCAAGCAAAGAAAAGCAAAATTACTTTTCTTTAAGGAGTTCATGTTAGGCTGAGAAAGCAGTGGCTGGGACCATCAGTTGTATTTTAAGGACAAGGCAATCAATCAATCTAGATCTTCATGCTATTAAGCTGTCATCTCCTGATGCTTTCCAGATGTAGGCTGGGGATGATGGGAGTTGAACAGCAACATTTTCAGAGAGTGTCAACTTGTGTAAGGGTAGTCTAGCAGAGCAGCAGGTGAGTTCTGTGGCACAACAACACCTCTAAAATGTAAGGGCCAACTTAACAGCCCAGTGGGAGAGCATAGTGTGTGAGCAAGTCTTACAGAAAAAAGCAGAACTGATCTCCTATTTTGGATGAGAAACAACCTGATAACCACAAACACTTGGTTGGTCAAACCAAATTTGGGGGACTCTAATGAGGTTGCTTCCCATCAAGCCTCTCTTGGAATCTAGAATGTCTGAAAGTTGGGGGGAGGTGGAAGAGTTGGGAGGGAGGAGGGCAGGCAATCAAAGATGTACTAAAAAGCCAGTTTCCTTCTTTTTGTGGGTTAGATAATACCTTCCAGTCGGGGCCGAGAGGGCCTCTGTCCGTCTTCAGAGATTTGAAAAGAGCTGGATCTTCATCTGGTTTGTAATCCTGAAAGAGAAAAGAGTTGAGAAAAGGTGGCAGCATGCAGGACAGAAATCCTAGCAAACGGTGACGAGAGGAAGAATCCAAATATCTATTATTTTTTCTCCATTCAGTAGATGAGAAAAAAATTAAAAAGTAGTCAGAACAAGTCAGCATGTCTCCTGCTACAGTTGAGCAGAAACAACTAGCTATAGAGGAAGGTTGAAAAAATGCAATGTTTAACATCCAAAAACTAATGGAAAGCAAAAGAGACTGAGGATGACACCAGAACTTTAGCAAGTAGTTAGTGGAACTGGTATAAGTTGACCTCACTGTTTCCACCAGAAATGAATTATCTGTAGCCCACAGGTGTTTCCCAGTCCCCTTTTCATGACCCAGAATTGCCCTGCTTTCATCTCAGGTCACCCATCATGCCAACTGCCAAAGGACAGTCCAGACAGTATCTTCTTACATCATCTGATACTTGTGTCCGATCACCAATGTCTATGTGAACAACGTCCACATCTTTCCAAGTATCTGCATCCAACCCATGGACCTGCAATGGAGAAATTACAATTTCAGAAGTTTCTAACAATATTAAAGACAAATGATTCCGGAGAACTTCTAATTAAGTTTTATACATACTGTACTGATGATATTTTAGACAGTAACTGAGTTCACACCTCATAATAAAGCAAGGCAACTTTTACAGATTGGCTTTTGAGTAGGCGGCCTAGAATTGCATTCTAAAAAGAAGTGGGTGGGACTGCAGGCTAATTCTGCGGACTGCCGACTGCCGGCAGTTCGATCCTGACCAGCTCAAGGTTGACTCAGCCTTCCATCCTTCTGAGATGGTTAAACGAGGACCCAGATTGTTGGGGGAAATATGCTGACTCTGTAAACCGCTTAGAGAGGGTTGTAAAGCACTATGAAGCGGTATATAAGTCTAAGTGCTATTGCTATTGAATGTTAATTATAATTAAAATATGATTTCTCTCTGTTTATTAATTGAAAAGTTTAAGAAATCATCATTAAATATTTTAAATGAAAAATGTAATAAATTCCCATTTCCATAGTTTACAGTTTGATAAGATCTAGATATGGATCACCCTGTGGCCACATGAAGCACCAACAAATTATTTTGGTTTTTGCTCAGGTTAATTATATATAGATCAAATAACCATGGTATCGGAACACCCAACCAATTTGAAACTATGTTTTTGTTGGCTCACTGATTATAAATATAGTATAATATGGGCAAGTATTCATGATTTTTTGATTCAATCATAGTTTGCTATAAGGCCTTTTCCATGCATCTAACCAAGACAAAGTTATGTAACTCAAGAGTTGTTTTTTTCAAAAAGAAAAAAAAACTTTAAATGAAGTTTAAATAAAGTTTATTTAAACTTTAAAGTTTAAATAAACTTTACATTTTAAATAAACCATGGAATTTTTGCTTGTCTAAAAGACCAGCTTATATCTCTGGCTTATTTAACAAAATATGACTAGCGTGTGGGAATGCAGCCAAGATCTAAAATTGCTGCCAACTTTTTTTTTAATCTATTGGGATCCCCAGAGACTCTTCTCTAGCTGCCTTCCTTTAAGGAACAGGTGGGTGGCATATGGGAATGCTATCTTTTGGGGGACTTCAATCAACTTTTGGAATATTTTGTCCAAGACTATTTTTTTCCCCAAAAAAATTCCTATGACATATTGTCATCAAGCTAAAGCCTTTTGCATTTGCTTGGGCTTTTAAATAATTGATATTTGAATGCTAAACTATTTAGGTTTTGTATTACCTGCTTTTGTACATTGCCCTGTAGAATCTTGTTTCATTGGGCTACTTTGTACATCATGATTAAACATAATTTTTTTGATTTAGAGCTCCTGCATCAAGGAAGCTTTTGGTCCAGCTTTGCTTTTTTTAAAAAAATCTCTTTACTCTAAATGCTTTATTCCCTATTAAATGTTTCACATACTGCATGAAAATCTCACTGTTGACTCCCTGCCTAGACGACACAAACCAGTTCTGGAGAGGTAGATTTATTTCTGGAAAACCAGAGTCACTCCCTAAATAATCAAATCAGCCTTTTCCAGAAATCCCAAAGAGAACACTGAAATGTTCTATGCCTCGAACGTTGAGTTTAACACATCCCTATTATAATAACTCACAGTTTAACCGTAATTAAAGTGGACTTGTTAAATAAAGTGGACTTGTTAAATGTTAAACAGAAACCTTAATGGCTGGATTTGAACAATATGGCAAGCCCCAAGGAAATAAAGCACAGCTTAATTTCCTATGTCACAGTAAGCCACAATAAGCACGTAATCTTAACAATTCAAAACCTCTCTACATAATTAGCCAGATGTGAAAATAAAAGCTGATAGGGATACGTAAAGCTGAATTCCCTGAACTGCAATGACTCAATTGTTCCGAAGGTTTTCTGGAAGCTAACAGTACAACCCAGACCTAGCCTGTGATGTTCTGAATGTCCCCTAATAACTGATTAACCACGATTATATTTCTGGGTAATAAAACTTGAGTCCAGCAATACACGATCTAATTGCCTATACAAGTAGTCCTTGACATACAATTACAATTGAGCCCACAATTTCTATTGCTAAGCAAGATAGAGTGAGTTTTGCTCCATTTTACGACCTTTCTTGCCCAAGTTGTTAAGTGAATCATTGCAATTGTTAAAGTTAGTAACATGGTCGTTTAATGAATCTGGCTTCCCCATTGACTTTGCTTGTCAGGTTGCACATAACCATGGGATATTACAACCATCATAAATTCTTGTCAGTTGCCAAATGTCCAAAGGTTGATCATATAATCATAGGGATGCTGCAATGGTTGTAAGTGTGAAAAATGATGATAAGTCACTTTTTTCAGTGACTCTATGACTTTGAACAGTCACTAAACCAGTGATGGCTAACCTTTTTGCCATTGCGTGCCAGGAGGGGGGGGTGGAGGAGGTTTGCACGTGAGCGCTCACGCCTATAATTCTATGTGCACCCTCTGCCCATGCACGTGCAACTCCCCCTCCCGCTCCTGGCATGCAATGGCCTGGTAGGCCCATTTTTCTTTTTTACCTGGCTCCAGATCCTCTCTACATCTGGGAAGGGCGAAAACAGCCTTCCCCATTCCCTCAGAAGCCCTCCAAAGGCCTGAAAGGGCCCATTTCCCAACTCCCGGTGG
>WNWU01013574.1:4931477-4944181 GCA_012654045.1 Ptyas mucosa
CCACTATTGCTTCTCATAATTGTTTGATGAAATTTTAATATGTATTTTTTAACATAGGGTGGCAACAATTTTGATTTTGCAGAGCCCTGAGAGAATCTAGAGGATTCTCCCTAGGGGCTCTTATCCACATTTTGAGAAACCCCGATCTAGAGGCATGCATATATATCTATATATTATCCAGAATAGAACACAACATTTCAGACTAAGATCACACACTGCTTAACCTTAGTCTACTGACTAATGTACAATTTGCTGAATTCACATAAAATGCTAAATCAAATCATGGTTTATAAACAATGGCTGAGTTCATGCAATACTAAATCAAAACCAATACATCTAAATTAATAAACTGTGTGTAAATCACACTTCACTCTACATGTCTGTTAAGTGAAATGTGTGATATATCCACCCTGGCTGAGAACGGTGAAGAATATTAGTTATTATAAAAACAGGGGTCAGAAATTATGGCTCAACTCTCACTAAATTAGACTCCAACTTCTATAAACCTCCAACCAAAAATAGCCAATAACTGATTTGATGGGAAATACAATTCAACATCATCTGGAAGTCACAAGTTGCTAATTTCTATTGTAAAATACAACTGAATACATATTATTCAGAACCAAAACCATTGAGTGGAATGGGACAAATGCCAGGACTTCTATCTTCCTTATATAAAATCCTTTGAGATTCTATTGTTTGATTAAGATGAAACAGAAAAGTAGAGTTTCATTCTTGTTATCTCCAACACTTTTTCTCTTAAGATTTCCTGCTATTATCTGTCCTGACATGTTAGCAAAGAAAAATCTGTTGCAAAATTCCCCCAATACTGTCTAAGCATGATTTGCGGTGACACATTTGCAAATGTCTGGGTTTATTCTAATTAAGTTCCGTTAAATCTATTCCTAAAATACAGCAGTTTCTAGATTGAAAAAAACAGGCAGCCAAGAAACTATTGTGATACTCCCTAACGACCTCTCCTATATTTCTTACTGAAGATTAGTAAAAAAAAAATAATACTGATGTTGGAAGGGCGGTGATTAAGAAGAAAATCTCTTCTCTGGAAACAAGGAATGAGTCAGTTCCAAGTCGCAGACAACTGGCTGTGTGGCAGGGTGTTTATTCTTAGTCTCCTCAACTGGATGCCATCTGTGAGCAGGAAAGAAGCTGGAAGAATTGTGGTGCTTTCAGAAGTTGTGAGACACAAGAGGCATGCTGGCTGGGAATAAAGAAGTTTTAATCCGACCCTTCAGTTGAGGCTGTTCAGAAAACAGGGGGGGGGGGGGGGGGAGAGTGCTACTTTGAACTCAAAGTAGTCAAAGAGCCCATTGCATTCAAATGTCAGATCTAAACTAAGGTTAGTAATATTTTCATAGCATCCAAAATACAATATAAAACAGTTCTGGACTCTGTAACCGTTAGGTGCTACATAAAACAGTCAAATAAACACAGGGGGGGAGGGGTAATGCTATACAGTGGCTCCTGCGACCATCTGTTACCTACTCCCTTTTCATGAGCCACTCCCACCTTCCCATTAACCCTTCTCCCCTCCACGCACCCCTCACCCACCCCTGCCCCTCCAGTACTTACAACTCTTTAATGAGCACCATCCCTCACACCCTTCCAGCGCCTCGCACGCCCAAAGCACCGTGCCTTCTCTTCCTGGTTCTCCCCTCCCTGGCCATTGACGCCATTTCCGCCCTCACTCCAGCCGCCACTTGCCCAGACCAGCCCATTACGACGCCATTTCCGCCCTCAATCAGACTTCTTTTTTCCGCCAGAAGCCGACGAATCAATGAATGGGTTGCCGCTTTAGGGAGATGTGGAGCGGGGGTAGGTCTTCCGGTCGATGATTGACAGGGCGGCCAATTCCGGAAAACGAGTACAATAGCCGACCTTGCGGGGGGTGCTGCGCGGAAGAGTATTGCTGGGGCATGTGAAGATTTCACCCTGAAATAAAAAAACAGCAAGCTCCGCTGCTTTTATGTCTAGGAAGATAATGGCTTTTAGGAAACACTTGAGCCACGTAGTACAATGTAAAAAAGATGTGGAAACGCTAGAAAGAGCGCAGAGAAGAGCAGCAAAGATGATTAGGGGACTGCAGGCTAAAACATATAAACTAGAACAGTCGCAGGAATTGGGTGTGTCTAGTTTAATGAAAAGAAGGACTAGGGGTGACATTATAGCAGTGTTCCAATATTTGAGCAGTCTTCCAATATCTCAGGGGCTGCCACAAAGAAGAAGGAGTCAAGCTATTCTCCAAAGCACCTGAAGGCAGGACAAGAAAGAATGGATGGAAACTAATCAAGGAGAGAAGCAACCTAGAACTAAGAAGAACTTTCCAGACAGAACAATTAATCAATGGAATGACTTTCCTCCAAAAGTTGTGGATGCTCCAACACTGGAAGTTTTAAAGAAGAGATTGGACAACCATTTCTCTGAAATGGTGTAGAATTTTCTGCCTGAGCAGGGGGTTGGACTAAAAGACCTCCAAGGTCCCTTCCAACTCTGTTGTGTTGTTCTGTTCTATTGTCTTTGTTTTGAATTAGATCATGGTAGCCTCAGGATGGATTGAATGCTCATGTTCATAATCCCCTGATGGCTTGGTCCTCCTCCCCTTTGAGCCCCATAACAAGGCAGAGTAATGCAAGAAATAGCGGCTGTGTTCACTGTTGTTTAATGTATCACTGAATACCTGTTGGATCACTTTTGATTGTGCTTTGTTTCCTTGACTTAGTACTTTGTGTGAACCCACCTTCAGGTGAATAAATATATCAGCATACTATATAAACAGGAAAAATGGGTTGATTTATTAATCAGATTAAGAGTGTTGAGTGAGGACAACCAATAACTCTTGATATTTGAACCTTTTTTGGTTATAGCCCACTCAGTCCAGAGCGGTAACTCTGACTCCTCCAAGGTGGTCAGTGCTGGGAGTGACACCCTACCTAGAAATGGCTCTTACCTTGCTGACCTCTGCTCTAAAAAGCCCTTGGTGCTTTGTGACATTCTCAAGGAGGCAAGAGGTTTGGACAAGCAAGCTTTGAGTGCCATACTTAAGCCTGGCAGAGCCTGTATCTTTCCAGATCTTGGATCACATTTCCCATCCATGGGATTTGGAATCCAATATTGTTCCCTCTTTATTTTTTAGATCAGGAGTTTCAAACTTTTCCAAGCCATGGAATGTTTTAAAAAATATCCAAGAATCCCTGATTGAGGAGCAAGACTTATGAGCGTCAGTTGTAAGTTAACATACTTTCAGATGTACATCAATGACAATAGGAGAAAAAACAGGTTTTTTTAGACTTAGCCCCTTGCAGAATTTTTTCCCCTTTGTTGTCATGGAATCTAATTCAGCTCTTCAAGGTGGACTGAACTAGGAGACCAAAGTTGTGAATGTTAATACTATTTTTATTATACAGTTACAGTAATGGAATCTTGCAAGTCGGAATGTATTTCCCCCCCTCCCTTCCCTCAAGAGTATTATAGAGGGTCTTATCTGAGACATTTTCTCGAAGTATATTTCAGTCTTGGACTCAAATATATTTTGTCTGATTGTTGCCTTAGTAGCAACTCTTCCTCCTGTTCTTTGAGGTTACTTTTGCAGCCCATTACATCTCTTCAAGTCCTTGTAGAGTCCTAAACTTCCGCAGAACCATTTGATAAATATTTAGATAACAGAGCCCCACTGACGTATTCTATTATAAAACACTCTTATTTTATACATTTTTCATACCATAAGATTGACCGGTGTATAAGACTCACCAAGAGGTAAGCAAGAAAAAAAAAGGTTTGCCCTCTTCAGTCCCCAAGAGCACTTTACAGGCTTCCCAAACCCTCTGTGCACCCCATTTTTGCAAAAAATGGCCCGTTTTTCACAAAAATGGGACAATTGGGGCAGGGCTATCTCTGCTAATTCAGTCAAAATCCATTCTTCAACAGTGGGCATCTCTTTTCCTTTCCAGTCCTTAGCGAGTACAATCCTCAGAGTGGTTATTTTCATTCAGATTTTCATCCAATGCTTTGCCTGCAAATTCTGCTTCCCTATTGTAGCTCAATATTTTACCGATGAGGAGTTGGAAATAGGATTGGAACATAATGATCATAGGAAGAAAAGAGGAAGATGCCGAGTTAGCAAAAAGAGTGGGAAACCTTTTAAAAAATTTCCAAAAGTAATTTAAAATCAGAGACGTGGGGGGGGGACTAATGGAATAATGGAGGCTTTGGCTGATAGTAAAAATGCTAAAAGAGTTAACACAGCTTGTGGCTATTGAAGATAAACCATAGTCTGTTGTTTTCTATTTGGAAGAAGGTTGGCTGGCAAACTCAGATGGATTGAGCAGTTTCTACTAATGAGAATTTATGGGTACTGGATGAGATCAGGGCAATCATGGGGAAGAAATGTGCTGAAAGGTAAGGGCATTATGGGAATCCTACATTGGCATCAGGGCTTGGCTGGGATTGCAGAACAGCAGAAGAAACATGATCAAAAGTTTCTCTGCCAAAGGTTTCTCTATCAGTCAGTCACCTGTTACCTCTTCAGCCTAGGAATGGAAAATAAAATACCAACTAATTTCATAATTCTTTTCCATAGATCTAGAATGGTGAATATGATAGAACTAATCATTAGGGACTTTGAGGAAAGTGTATAAATGTTAGGATACACCTTTTATTAGGTTTACATCATATGGTATTAAGACATGCTTACTTACAATATTTTTGAGAATAAATACAAGTCTGGAAAAAATGTTTAAATGCATGCAGGTAGTCCTTGCTTATCTACAATAATTGGGACCAAATTTTTCATTGTTAAATGATGCGGTTGTAAAGCACAGTGTCACATCACCATGTTGCTTAGCAACAACAGTTCTGGCAGTCCCCAGCTACCATTGTTTATTTATTTATTTATTTATTAAATTTATATACCGCCCTACTCCTGAAGGACTCAGGATGGTGAACAGCCAGAATAAACTACACGTAGTACAAATATTAAAAACATTTTAAAATATATTAAATACTATGGCCCAAGAAACAATTTAAAACCAATTCTAAAACCCAATTTAAAATTTAAAAATTTAGAACAATTTAAAAGAGATTAGGCCAGGCCAGCCTGCTGGAAAAAGAACGTTTTAAGGGCACGGCGGAACACGCGCAGATCCGGGATATTCCATATCTCCGGGGGGGAGCTCGTTCCAAATGGTAGGTGCCCCCACAGAGAAGGCTCTCCCCCTGGGGGCTGCCAGCTGACACTGTTTGGCCGACGGCACCCTGAGAAGGCCCTCTTTATGGGAGCGTACTGGTCTGTGAGAGGCTACTGGTGCCAGAAGGCGGTCTCATAGGTACCCTGGCCCTAAGCCATGGAGCGCTCTAAAGGCGGTAACCAGGACCTTGAAGCGCACCCGGAAGACCACCGGGAGCCAGTGCAGCTCGCGCAGGAGGGGGTCACATGGGAGCGCCACGTCGCTCCCATAACCACCCGCGCGGCCGCATTCTGGACCAGCTGGAGCCTCCGGGTGCTCAAGGGGAGCCCCATGTAGAGAGCATTGCAGTAGTCTAGGCGGGAAGTGACAAGGGCATGAGTGACCATGTTCAATGAATCCCGATCCAGATAGGGGCGCAACTGGTGAATCAGGTGAACCTGATAAAAAGGCCTCCCAGCCACAGCCATCAAGTGCTTTTCTAAAGACAGCTGTGAGTCCAGGAGGACACCCAAGTTGAGAACCCTCTCCGTGGGGGCCAACGTCTCGCCCCCAATAGTCAGTGATGGCGCCAACTGACTATACCAGGATGTCGGAAACCACAGCCACTCGGTCTTGGATGGGTTGAGCCTGAGTCTGTTCCTCCCCATCCAGATCCGCACAGCCTCCAGGCACCGGGACACCACTTCAAGGGCATCATTGGGGTGATCGGGGGGGAGATGTACAGCTGAGTGTCATCAGCGTACAGATGGTACTTCACCCCGAAACCATGGATGATCTCGCCCAGCAGCTTCACATAAATGTTGAACAAAAGAGGCGAGAGGATTGACCCTTGTAGCACCCCACATACAAGGGGCCTCGGTGTCGACCTCTGCCCCCCTGTCAACACAGACTGCGACCGGTCGGAGAGAAAGGAGGAGGACCACCGGAGCATGGTGCCTCCCACTCCTAACTCTTCCAACCGGTGCAGCATGATACCATGGTCGATGGTATCAAAAGCCGCTGAGAGGTCTAATAGGACCAGGACAGAGGAACAACCCCTGTCCCGAGCCCTCCAGAGATCATCAACCAACGCGACCAATGCCGTTTCCGTGCTGTACCCAGGCCTGAAGCCTGACTGGAACGGATCTAGATAAGCCGATTCCTCCAGGTACTGAGGGAGCTGTCGCGCAACCACACTCTCAACAACCTTCACAATAAAGCGAAGGTTGGAGACTGGACGATAATTAGACAACACTGCTGGGTCCAGGGAAGGCTTCTTGAGGAGCGGTCTCACCACTGCCTCTTTCAAGGTGGTGGGAAAGACACCCTCACTCAAGGAAGCATTTATAATTCCCTGGAGCCAGCCTCGTGTAACCTCCCAAGAGGCCAGCACCAACCAGGAGGGACACAGGTCCAAGAAACATGTGGCAGCGCTTAGTCTACCCAGTATCCTGTCCACGTCTTCAGGAGTCACCGAATCAAACTCTTCCCAGATAACATTCTGAAGACCTGCCTCCATCCTTCCCCCTGACTACCCAGTCAGAGTCCAGATGTTCCCGAATCTGAGTGATTTTGTCATACAGATACTGTACAAATTCCTCAGCTCTATCCTCCAAGGGGTCCTGCCACGCTTCCTGAAGGAGCAGGGAGCGGGTCACCCTAAACAGGGCGGCTGGACGATTATCTGATGATGCAATAAGAGCGGAAAAATAGCTATATTTTGCAGATTTTATCGCCACCAGGTAGGTCTTAATATGAGACCTTACCAGTGTTCGGTCAGATTCAGAATGGCTGGCCCTCCAACCACTCTCTAGGCGTCTTTTCCGGCGCTTCATCTCCCTCAACTCCTCGGTGAACCAGGGAGCCAACCGAGATTGGCGCCAAGTCAGAGGCCGCAAAGGCACAACCTGATCCAAAGCTCCAGCAGCTGCCCTATCCCAGGCAGCTACCAGGTCTTCGGTCAAGCCGTGAGCCAGAGCCTCAGGAAATGGCCCAAGCTCCGTCTGGAAACGATCCAGATCCATCAGGTGCCTGGGGCGGAACCAGCTCGTCGGTTCCGCCTCCCTGCGGCGTGGTGTAGCGGTTCGAAAGTCAAAGCGAAGGAGAGAATGATCCGACCATGACAAGGGTTCAATTTCTATATCCCCTATATCGAGATCATTCAACCACTGACCAAAGACAAGAACCAGATCCAGAGTGTTTCCCCCCTTGTGAGTAGGGCCATGCACTAACTGGGTCAGGTCCATAGCCGTCATGGAAGCCATGAACTCCCGCGCTGCTTCAGACGCTTCGCCGATGGATGGCAGATTAAAATCCCCCATGACCACAAGCCTGGGGATATCAACCGCCACCCCGGCTATGACGTTGAACAGTTCAGGAAGGTTGCTGCCACATGGCAGGGAGCCAGGTACGTGATCAGCAAGCCCATCTGCATCCCATGGCCCCACTTCACAAGGAGGGACTCACATCTGGCAATCTGAGGAACAGTGGTCTCCCTCAGACCAAGACCTTCTTTTATAACAACCGCCAACCCCCCCCCCGCCCCTACCCTGCGACCTTGGCTGATGAAATGCGTGGAAACCGGGTGGGCACATTTCAATGGGGGGGGCCCCTCTTGGCCCAACTAGGTCTCCGTGATACCTGCCAGATCCGCTCCCCCCTCCTGAACAAGATCCCAAATGAGGAGGGCTTTATTTACTACGGATCTAGCATTGCATAACATCAGCCTAAGGTCCGGGCCCTGAGAGTCTGGTCTACCTGGGGAACGAGAAGAGCCTTGGGGGCCGGAGCGTGCCACTGCTCGGAGACAGCGGGTGTGCACTCCCATCACCAGGTTTGGCCCCCTGCTCCCGCCATACCTGCCCCTCCCACTCACAGTACTAATGTCATTACATTGTTAAATGAGATCCTCACATGATCATGACTTCTGACTTCCTACTGGCTTCCCCATTGACTTTGTTTGTGGGAAACCAGCAGCAGATCGTGTCACTATGGGATACTGTGGCAGTTGGAAATACTGGCCAGTTGCTGAGTGTCTGGATGGCAATCACATGATCATGGGAGCACTGGAATGGCAGGAACTTCAAGGACTGGTCATAGCTACCAGTCATCCAGCACTGCACCGAGTTTGAAGGTTGCTGAATGAATGGTCATTAAATGAGGACCACATGTAAAACTATGTGCGGCTGACTTAGAAAAGAATGCAAAAGAATTAGTAAGACTTGTAACTTGCAATGTACATACATTGCTGATTTCAAGTTTCACTAATTCATTGTTTTGCGTTTTTCTCTAGGCCTGCAATTCAAAAGTATGTGAAACCTCAATCAGATCCTAAAAACTGTTTGTGTATATCTCTTATTGACATAGAATATATAGGACCTGGCTGCTGCTAGAAGCCCATCACTGATACCTATCCTTTTACGGGTTAATCCGTGTTTAACAACTGCTTTACTTAGCAACCACTCACAGTTGTAACGGTGATGAAAAAGTAATTTTCTGACTAATCCCTTGCATTTATGACTTTCACAGGTCTATAAAGCAAAGGAAAGTTGACGTAAGATCATAAGCACAGTAGCATTCACACTTATTGACCAAGTTGCCGGTCCCAGTTGTGATTGCTAAACAAGAATTATCTTTAGTTTTATTTGGCACTATGTGGAAGTTGTCATAACAACTGGAGCCAGAGACTGGGACTTGTTCAGATACTATTGCTGTACCTGCCTTATTCTGGAGCGCCTTCTAAGGGTGCCTTCGCTCTTGAGGAGCTTGTTGACTGAAAATATTGGCCTTGTGACATCCACAAGGACGGTACACCTAACAGAGGAGAATTGGAAGAAAGCTATTTGGATTCTTGCAGGTTGTTGACTTGTCTCTGGTTCCTCATTCATATAAATCAGAATGTTTACATAATAGACTTTGTTCTATTTTCCAGTGGAGGCCACCATTTCCCTGCTGGACTGTATATTGTTTTCAATGTCAGTAACATGCTGGAAAACATGCCTTCTCTGACCAAGAGGCAACCCCCCCCCCATCTTTGTGGGAGACTCATCTTGAAATGAGAGTTCTATGGGAGCTTAAAACTAATGCTTTGTTTATTATGAGGCTGGCTCCAGAAGTTCTCTACCCCTGGAGAGAAAATTAGGTATCTGTCAATTAAAAAGAGTTGTTTTTTTTAAAAAAACACCTAGAGGATTCGTAATGTGTGTAATCTGAAGCCCTTATAAAGATCCTGTAACAGGCCAATTGCTCAGTAAAAGACTTCATGAAAACACCCAGAGATTAAATACTCAGAAGTCCAACCTCTCTGGGCGTTTCCATATCCTGACACTCCAGTTGGTTGGTAAACAATGGGTTGGGTTCATTGAAATAACAGAATGCAAAGAATTTCGTACTGCTGAACTCTCCTGAGGCAATACTAATTAGAAGAGAGCAGATCTTTCTGGAAGGAGATAAAAGAGCTGCGCAGCAAACGGTGCCTACAGTCAAGAGGGAGCGAGGGCAGCTTTCTTCTGAGAGAATAACTTCAGAAAACTTAAAGAAGAACTGCACAACTTTCAATCCCGAAAAGGCATCATGGCTGAAAACCAGGACTACAATTATCTTTTACATAAGAATTCACATGTCTTTTATAGGTATCCGCTGACGCTGGTCCGTGGAATCCCCCTGATGGAACCTATTGCAAATCAATGGGATCCCATTGAAAACTTTCAGGCAAGACCAGATGACTTGATCATCTCAACTTATCCTAAAGCAGGTGAGATGTTATGGGGCAATATAGTAGAGGGAAGGTGGCAAGGACAAAAGTCAGGATAAGAAAGAGAAGAGTTGAGCACTGAAGGCACAAAAATGTAACAAGCCAGTCACTCTATTCAGATGTGACAAACATCTCTTAAAACTGGGACATATGGCATGTGCTGAAAAACTGATTTTATAGAAATAGAACACAGGTTTGATTTTTTTTTTAAAGTCTGCTCTTAAGGTTTTGCTTTTCAACACATTAACTGTCTCAGAAGTGAAAAGGTTGAAGGTTTCAATAGGAAACTGTATAAGTGGCTTGTTAATTTGTGCACTACTATTTCAAAATGCATGAAACAGGAATGGGAAAATAAGGAAATGTGATAATCATGAGACATTTTCCTGTCCTGTATTCTCTAAGCTTCTCTAGATGACCTCAGATGCAATGAATGCTTCCATTCAGGAAACCTCCTTTTTTTTTTTTTCTATTTCTACTCTCCAACAAAATATATCCTGTTTGCAAGAGCATGCTAAGTCCTCACTGGGCTGTTTGGTTCCCTCATCCTCCCACAACATTTACTCTATGATCTTTTTCCAAAAACTATTTTTATTTTCATAAATCTTTGGTCCCCCCCTCCCTCCCTCCCAATTCCGCTGATACTTTTTTGTCATGTGCCGGTAGTGCTGTTTTAATTCATATGAAATTGAATATTTATTTGTGCTGCTACATGCAATAATGCATTTGTTGAATGATTAATATTAATATTGCACCATTTATACAATTAGTACACTGACAGTATATAAGGGGGTGGGCCCACTGTCATGAACAGTGGTGGTGATGCTGGGGAGAGAAAGGTTTTACTGTCACCAAGCGATTATCCAAATTCTTTCTGTCCTCTGGGTTTTCAGGTACCACATGGATGCAAGAAATTGTGGATCTAGTATTGAACAAAGGTGATTTGGAAAAGGCACACCGGGCCCCCATATACGTGCGGATACCGTTTTTAGAAATCTGCTCTCCACCTCCTATGCCTTCTGGTAAGGCCAGGAATCATTCCTACCTTGATATCCAGCCCTAAATCTTGAATATATAGGCTGTTAGACCGATGTTGTCTTCTACTCTGCTTCTTCTTCCTCAGGAGTTGATAAATTGGTGAATGCTCCATCTCCTCGTGTGATCAAGACCCATCTCCCCTACCAGCTTGTTCCTAAAAGCTTTTGGGAAAATAACTGCAAAGTAAGTTCATTTAAGGCTCCTTTGTTTCTTTGTCCCACTCTTCAGCCCTAATCTACCGTCACATGCATACAATTCTCTTTTCTATCCCATTACAGATGATCTACGTTGCTCGCAATGCCAAGGATAATCTGGTATCCTATTACTTCTTTGACCAGATGAATTTAACTCAGCCAGATCCAGGGACCTGGGAAGAGTATGTTACAAAATTCATGGAAGGCAAAGGTGTGTTGAAACCAGTGGCCAGCCTGTAGCCAATGCGTTCATCAGAATTCAGAGACAATAGCTCAAACCATAGTGAAATGCCAAAAACAATTTTTAGAGTAAATATTAAAAAGTAACAGAGATACACCACATCCTTTCAGCTTGCCAGGAATGATCTGCCAAAATGACATCCCTGAGCTGGCATTGTATATATTTCTAGGTCTTTAGAGTTGCACCAAAATTCAAAATATCTGGGGACTGGGGTTTGCCTCCTTTTCATATTTTTTTTAAATATAAGAAAAATATGTCCCCAAAATATCTAGGGACAGTGAGTGCACACAATAATACCTTAAATAAGGCATCCTCTCCAGCAGACAATATCTGAGGATGGTCTGATGATTGATTTGGTCAATATATTGGGGAGTCCAACAGCTAAATATTTGCTGAGAATATTTTTAGGGAATATTCTACTATCTATCTGCTTAGCTCCCTTCCTTAGCAGGTGTTAGATCAGAGAACTTGGTTTGTCCAGTTTATCTTAATTAATTAAGCAATACTGTATAGATTTAAAAGCAAAGGTGATTTATAGTACCATGATGCAATTTCCAAAGCTTGCTCAGCAATTCTGAAATGTAGCTGTGAGGAATTTGCAATATCAACTTGGCTAAGCTACAAGAATTTGCAATAGCTTATTGGAAAATCGATCTTATGTTTGCTGAAAGCCAAAAGTGGATCACACCATTAGCTCCTTGCCAGTCTTATGAGATGCCACCACCAAAATTTTGTTTTGGGTCACAGGTTCTTCATGGGCAGTTTATTCTTACTTAGGCCCTAGAGATAAATAAAGATAATTCCAGAATTCTGATTTTGGAGGCAGAGAATTGTAATGTTAGGCCAGTGAACTTTGCTTTGTATAGAACTCTTCTTGAATATCTACTTGGAAAATATGAAATGCTTTTCTTTTCATGTCTAGTGCAGTATCTTTTTCCATGTTGCTCTTGTAGTCTGTGATTTTTAAAATTCATTTTTGGACCAAATTTGCCTCTTTTCTATAACATCTTTTAAATACAGTCTAACTACAGAGTTCAATTTAGTTTAGTTTATTGTCATTGCACCTCATACAACGAAATTAAATGCCATCTTCAGTGTACATTATAACTATAAAAATAAAACACAAACACACACATTTCACATTCTGTACAATTGAATTGAAAACCGGATATTGCATTAATATTGCACTATGCAGTAGAATTCAATATAGTTACTGCCCTGGGATAGAAGCTGTTTTTCAGCCTATTTGTCCTTGTTTTTATTATCCTGTACCATCTGGCAGATGGTACAGGATAATAAAA
>WNWU01013574.1:4944281-5010902 GCA_012654045.1 Ptyas mucosa
CATCTTCAGTGTACATTATAACTATAAAAATAAAACACAAACACACACATTTCACATTCTGTACAATTGAATTGAAAACCGGATATTGCATTAATATTGCACTATGCAGTAGAATTCAATATAGTTACTGCCCTGGGATAGAAGCTGTTTTTCAGCCTATTTGTCCTTGTTTTTATTATCCTGTACCATCTGCCAGATGGTAATAGTTCAAAAAAAAAAAGGTGCCCAGGATGAGATGGATCTTTAAGAATGTTTTGAACTTTCTTAAGGCAGCGGGAGCTATAAAGCTCTTCCAAGGAGAGGAGAGGGCAACCAATGATCCTCTGGGCAATGATGTTAACCCTCTGGAGTGCTGTTCTATCTGCCATTGTGCAATTGGCAAATCATACACAGGTGCAGTAAGTTAAAATACTCTCTGTGGTGCAGCGGTAGAAGGTCACCAGCAGTTTTTCATTCAGTTGTTGTTTCCCGAGAAGTCTCAGGTAGTATAATCTCTGCTGGGGCCTTTTGACCAGTGCTGCAATGTTGAGTACCCTAGCTCAGGTCCTCTGTTATGATAACACCCAGAAACTTAAAACTGGCCACTTGCTTCACTCGGTCTCCATCGATAAGCAAGAGCTGGATGTCCGATCTATTCCTTCTATAGTCCACTATAAGCTCCTTGGTCTTATTGGGGTTAAGGAACAAGTTATTGTCTCCACATTACAAAAGCAACCGGTCCACCTCATCTCGACAGGCAGACTCATCCCCCACCCCCGGAGAAGAGTCCCACCATTGTTGTATCATCTGTAAATTTAGTAATAGTATTACTAGCTGTGAGTACCAGTATTAAGAATAAGGGCTGAAGAGATATGATTACCTAATCTGACCTTCTGAGAGTAGCCAGACAGGAAATCCATAATCCAATTATGGAAGCAGACAATCTTAAAAAGGTTTAAATCCTATTTCAAATTCATCTGAATCCTCAATCCATTTGTAACTTTATAAAAACCAAAGTTCCAATCAACCTTTTGCTGTTTATTCCCCCCTCCAAATTATTGAAGTCCTTAAACTTGCATTTGAAACTTCTTTTTCTAACAATTGAAGGAAATTCACCCAGAACTATAAAATAATGATCCATAAGTTCCTAATAGCTGAAAAGAAGTCAACAAGCTACTTTGAAAGTAACCAGAAAAGGAAGTACACAAAGCTCGTGTTTTTTTAAAAGGCACTGATAATAGTTTGAGAAAGATGGTTGTTATCTCATCTCCCAGAGTTCTAAAACCACCAGAGATCACTATCTTGTGGTCTTCTCACGAGGAACAGCTGTATGAAGTACTTGTGGGTGATCTCAACTCCTTTCCTTAGCCAGAGGTGAATTACAAAGAGTTGATCTACTCACTAATTCTTCATTCAGCCATGATCATTTGCTCTATATTCTGTTTATTTTTCTTTCTGTGGGCAATCCACTTCCAATACCTTGACATGAAAAATGCAAGAGATTTCCAGGCAGTCATGTGAAGTCAAAACTGATTCAAAGGCTGCCAAAAAACAAACAAACAAAAAAACCCCCAAGCAAACTATCCTTCAGAAGTTTCTTAATTGTCATCCACACCCTTTTTTTCATAAGCTGATTTTCTCTCATCTGTTTTCTGCTATGTTATTCACCCTTTAAATCACTGGGTTTAATTTTATTTGCTAAAAAAATTGGCAGTGCCAACTGCTATCAAGGGATTTGATGCCTCTACAAACTTTTCAGGAGTTACTTTTGTGTGACTTTCAGATTACGTTATGTACCAAATTTTAATTGTTCAAAATAAGGAAATTCCATCCTAAAGTAGCTTTTTTTTTTTACTGCAGTACCAGTATCCAATATTTTTTAATTGGAAACCACCTTATATAACCGGGAGGCCATTGCTTTTTCTAGTTGACTCTTGTTCCAGTTATTGACCTTTGTTCCAATTATGTTTGAAGTTCCAGAGAGAGAAGAATGTATCTCAGTCCATTCTGGATATATGAAGTCTGCAACCCCAAACTCAACCAAACTTAACCTGCTTATAATCTTTTTTTTTATTTCTGCAAAAACATTGATCTATAAATCAATCTAATGGTCTGTGCTACTTAAGTCACTAAAAACAGCCAAGGTTGAAAATAACCAAACTTAGCATGGTGTATAAATACAATTTCTAGGCTTGTGTGAAAACAATCTTGGGTGTAGAGATGGTACACTCACAATAGTCTTTTCTCATCTATAATTCTTTAAAGTAAGACTTTTATTCTGTTTTGTATCTGATTTGTCTTTCCACTTCTCTTAA
This sequence comes from Ptyas mucosa, assembly GCA_012654045.1. Lineage (NCBI taxonomy): Eukaryota > Metazoa > Chordata > Lepidosauria > Squamata > Colubridae > Ptyas > Ptyas mucosa. The sequence continues at coordinate 4,946,576 of WNWU01013574.1, forward strand.
AATTTGGTTTCTGTTATGAAATAGTTCAAATGTTGGTTGAAGGAGAAAATGTTTGCAAAAGTTATAGTTTTAGGCAGAAGGATTTCAGTTGGGGTTGTAGGAGCAGATTGATCCATTATACACACAGAAAAACTTAAGTTGCAAAAGAAGCATGTTTTTTTATTGAAAAAGTTTTACAAATACAAATTTTCCCTCTTTCCCCCCCATCCCCCAACATATCATAATACATAAATCAAGTTAACCTAAAAAAATACAATGCCCTCCCTTTCCCGCCCTATCCCTCCCCAACCCCCCAACCCCGGACTTCCCAGAGCAAATACAGGATATAGAATACAACAAGCTTAATAAAAACGCATAAAGTAACTATCTATAAATTTAACTCCCTCTCACATTTCACACAGTCATAAAACAATTAAGTAAAAGGAAAGCAAATCTTCTTTCTTCTTCATCCTTCCAGTTTTACACAATTAAAATTCATTTACAATTGAAGCACTTAGTAGAACCCCCCAGTATTACATAATCAAACCTATTATTACTCATTTTAACCAATTTATACTTAACAATTTATTAAATCTAAGCAATTTAGCAAAATATTTTATAGCTTCTTTCCGAAAAACCTAAATCCATAAATCTAAAACAAAATGTTCCCAGTTCACACAATCATAAAACAATTTAGTAAAAGGAAAGCAAATCTAGTAAAACACCCCAGTATTACATAATCAAACCTATTATTACTCATTTTAACCAATTTATACTTAACAATTTATTAAATCTAAACAATTTAGCAAAATATTTTATATCTTCTTTCCTGAAAACCTCATTATAAATCCATAAATTTAAAACAAAACATTATATAAACCCTTCTTCTATCCTCCCATTATAAACCATTAAGGTCCAATTATAATTAAAACACTTTTAAAAAAGACATTTTCTAACTAAAAAACAATACTTAATCTAAAAACATTATTTAGTAATTATATCTATCATTTAGTCCTTCTTCGTACGATATCAAACCAGTTCTTAATCTTCTTGATTATTCCCATCTTCAAACAGTATTTATAATATCTCAAAAGAAGCATTTTTGTTTTTCATTTTTTAAATGTAAGTAACTTTTAGAAATTACTATTTTCGTCATCCGTTCAATGCTTCCTCTCTGGAGATGCTATTTAGTTAAAATATGTGCAGGTAAATTTGATAAAAAAAATATATAAATTGTTTACAAAAGTGTATAATCATCTATGCGGATTTAATGAAGTAATAGAATGATAAATGAATTAAGACTCCAGTATTATACGTACATCAAAGAGAGGGTTTTTTTGTTGTGAGGGCCTACATTACCATTTGGATAATCTTTCAGGGATTAATGTCAGCTCAAAATGGGAAGAGTAAGAGCCATATAGACACCTCTCTTTCATATTCATTTATGCCCAATTTACACTCTCTGCCACTTGTAATCGCTTACTCATTGCAGGTAGTCCTCAACTTACAACCATTCGTTTAGTCATCGTTCGAAGTTGCAGCACTGAAAAAAGAGACGTGACTAGTTTCCACACTTTCAACAGCATCCCTATGGTCACGTAATCAAAATTTGGGGTGCTTGGAAACTGGCATGTTTTTATGTGATAGGAACAGCAATGGCAATAGCATTAGCCTTAGACTTACATACTGCCTCATAGCGCTTTATAGCACTCTCTGTAATAATTTTACCTGGCTTGCAACAAGCAAAAGCAAGATTTGCTTAACAAGCACATGATTCACTTAACAACTGCAGTGATTTCATTTAACAACTGTGACCAAAAAAAGGTCATAAAATTCCCTTAACAAATGCCTTCTTAGCAACGAAAATTAAGGGCTCAATTGTGGTCAAAGACTACTTGTACTTCCTTACTTCCACTCTTCCGTTCAATCATGCTCCTTTCTGAAGTACTTTTCTGTTGTTTTATATAAGTCCGTCATCCTTTTGTTCTTTTTCATGCCTTCCATTCCTCCCATAGAAATACATTCTGTAAATATACCCCAACACATTATAAAGTGTTCTCCTTTCATTTTTACTTTCTGTCTACTCCATCCAATTCAAAGCCTAATTCCCATTGTTTTCCCAATTACTTCTCCCTTTTGCCACATTTGCTTTGAAAACCTGATTGGGATATAAATGCCATTAATTCTTATGAGATTGACAGGTAAGTGACAATGTATTATTGCATAGCTGTTGATCAATTGATTTCATTAAATGAAATCCTTGTTCTTTTTCCACCTTACTTTGTGACTTAGTTGCCTGGGGATCTTGGTATGATCACGTACGGCGTTATTGGGATGAGAAAGATAATCATCGTATTCTCTACGTCTTTTATGAAGACATGAAAAAAGTAAGTTCCAAGTAGTGAAGAAACTGAATCTACTGTATTTTCCGGCGTATAAGGCGACTGGGCATATAAGACGACCCCCTACTTTTCAGGGGAAGCTGTGCCGATCTCATCAAGGCTGCATGCTGCTGAGCTTCCCCCACCATCCCAGGCATCCAGGTATATTATCGACGCTCCAACTTCCCCAGACAGCTGGGGCTCGCCATCACTGGGGGTCAGCTGGGGAAGTCGGAGCGTCGGTAATATCCAGCTGGATGCCTGGGACGGTGGGGGAAGCTCAGCAGCATGCAGCCTTGACGAGATTGGCACAGCTTACTGAATTTGAGTTGCCGGCGCTGACCGATGACGCTACAGGAGCACCGACAACATTGAGGGGAAGCTCTGCCGATCTCGTCAAGGCTGCATGCCGCTGAGCTTCCCCCACCGTCCCAGGCATCCAGGTATGTTATCGACACTCCAACTTCCCCAGACAGCTGGGGCTTGCCATTACTGGGGGTCATGCAGCCTTGACGAGATCGGCACAGCTTCCCCTCAATGTTGTCGGCACTCCCGTAGCGTCTTCGGTCAGCACCGGCAACTCAGCTTCGGGTAAGGAATCTCTAGCAATGACTACAGCTTATACCCGGTGTATAAGACGACCCCAGACTTTTGAGAAGATTTTCCTGTCTTCAAAAGTTGTCTTATACGCCGGAAAATACGGTACATAAAAGAGGAAGTTCCAAGTGGTGGAGAAATCACCATTGTAAGTGTTGTGCAATCTTAGGGATTAAGCAAAGATCTGAATCACATTTTCTTAATAGTATCAGTAGGTTATTGCTTTCATGTCCTGGTTAAGAAGTTTCAGAGGTACAGCATTTCATTGACTGCTGTGGAAAACAGAATATTGTGCTTATCAGTAGCCTAATGCCAGGGATTTTGCCAGCCCTCAAACAATGCCTACAGCACCCCACAATGTTTCTACACACTCACAGCCACACCAGTGAAATCTTATGAAGCATCTCAACCTCATAGCTTGGGTGAGAATGAAAACTTCCCATAAGAATGTTGAAATCTTATGAGACCATGTTTTCACAGTAAAGATTATGAAATGTTACGTTCTTTTTATAAATAGTATTTTTTTTTAAAGATTGTAATTACAACAGTAAAACTTTAACAGTAAAAACTGTTGTGGTTGGGAAAAACAAAAAAGGAAATGTAGAAGGTGCAAAAAAGGATGAAATAGAAAAGAAAAAAAATAAGAATATAGTAAAGAAAAAGAAAATAAATATATAAAGAAATTACTTCCCACCTTTATCACAACTATGAAAAAGTATAAACAAGTATAAAGAAATTTAATAACTTATCTTCTCTTGAAGTAAAACAAATTCTTCCTATATCCCATCTCTTATCTTATTAACAAATCCATAAAGCATCGCCATTTCAATCCTGATGTCAGCAAAAATCCATTAAGAGATAACATATTGAGAGCCAGTTTAGTCTCGTGGTTAAGGCACCAGGCTAAAAACCAGAAGACCGTGAGTTCTAGTCCTGCCTAGCCATGAAAGTTGACTGGGTGACTTTGGACAAGTAATTATCTTGCAGGTGTTAAGCTAAAGTGACAAGCTGTCTGGTCAATTCCTGTTGCAACCAAATGGATGAACCCTCTGTTGAATTGGGGGGGGGGCTCAAACAGGCCTTGCATTTATGGGAAAATGCTAGCAGTAAAAAATAAGTAAGTAAGCAAGGAAAGAAAGAAAGAAAAAATAAAGAAAGAAAGAAAGAAAGAAAGAAATATTTTAACTTTGATCACATCAATCTTAATATTCCCTCCTCTTACTTCTAACAATCTTAATCTTTAGTCCCCCCCCCCAAATAATTTTGTAGAATTTGATTTCTTTTCAGTTTTTAGTTGTTCCTTCTCACAAGTTTCTTCAAACCTTTAACAAGCCTCCTCTGTAATTGCAAACTAGCAAAACTACCCAGGTCATTCTCTTGGCTTGTTATTTGTATATCATATTAATTATTTATTAAGATATCAACTGGTGAAAGTCCAGTTGCCTCTTGAAAAAAAGCACCTGGATGACAATGCAAAAATATTTAAGATACAAAAAAAATATTTTTTTTAACTTTCATGAAATTGCACTTAAAGCTCATCCAGTGCTATCAAATGTCAATCCTAAGGTTCCTAATAGCCGAAAAGCAATTAAAAGTTAGCAGTATTCCAGTATTTGAGAGGTTGCCACAAAGAGCAGGGGCTCAATTTATTTACCAAAGTACTTGAAGGCAAGACAAGAAACAATGGATGGAAACCAGGGGTGAAATGCTCCCAGTTCGGACTGGATCACCCGATCCGGTAGCGATGGCGGCAGATGGTTCGGAGAACCGGTAGCAAAAATCCCTGCATTCCCCCTCCCCCCATGCCCTACAACCTCTTCCGACGAAAAAATTCTTTTAAAAGTAAACAAAAAAAGCCTCTGATGATTGCACGGCTCAGCTGGGATCATCAGAGGCTTTTCAAAGCATTTTTTCCCTGCAACCTCTTGGCCGAAGAGGTGGTAAAAAAAATGCTTTGAAAAGTCTCTGCCGATCCCAGCTGAGTTGCCTGACCGGTAGAGAAGTATTTTTAAAAAAACCTCTCTGCCAATCCCAGCTGAGTTGCTTGATCGGCAGAGGCTTTTCAAAGCATTAGAAAAAATGCTTTGAAAAGTTAAAAAAAAAAAGTTGACCACGCCCATCCAGTCACATTACACCCTCCCCACCAAGCCACGCCCACAGAACCGGTAGTAACACATTTTACATTTCACCCCTGGTCTAGACAGTCATTTGTCTGAAATTGTTTAGGCTTTAGGGCTTCCTGCTTGAGCAGGGGGTTAGACTAGAAGATCTCCAAGGTCCCTTCCAGCGCTATTCTGATTGAGCCCAAAAGTGTGATTAGAAAAGGAAATATCAAAAGTGCTGACTAAGGGAACATGGCTTTTCTCTTGTCTCCCAGAGCTCTAAGCTGACACATCTCAAACATACCTTTGAAATCTAGAAACTATAATTTTTTTCTCCAGCAGAAAAATTTTATAGAACTTTTTTAAGGGAAGTCTCCTACACTCCAAATGTGTGGCCCATGCCTGCTCTTTTGGATGCCAGCAGCCATGAGAATGAGACTCGGTTCCAACAATTATTTCTTTACGGTACTAGTTAAAATGGAGAGCTTATTCATTATTGAATGATCTTTGCCCTTTCAATCCACACCCCTCTCCCATCTGTGACTTGTCAACCAGGCTAATTTTGGATTTATTTTTTAATTAGGATAGATCTATATTCAGAAATAGCCTGACCCCCTCACAAATTATTGTATTACTGGATTACTGAAATGCCCTCTACATGGGGCTGGCCCTTGGGGTGCACCAGGAGGTTCCAGCTGGTCCAGAATGCAGCCGCGCAGGTTGTTACGGGAGCTTCCCGTTACTCCCGTGTTACACCTCTCCTGCGTGAGTTGCACTGGCTACCAGTGGTCCTCTGGATCCACTTCAAGGTGCTGGTGCTTACCTATAAAGCCCTTCATAGCATGGGCCCAGGGTACTTGCAGGAGCACCTACTGCCAGCCTCTCACCGACTAGCGCGCTTGCGTAGGGCAGCCCTCCTCTGGGTGCCAACGGCCAGGCAATGTTGGCTGATGGTGCCCAGGATGAGAGCGTTCTCTGTGAGCACGCCGACCCTCTGGAATGGTTTACCCATCGGGCTCTGCACAGCTCCCGACCTCCTCTCCTTCCGCAAGGACCTAAAGACGTGGCTTTATAAACAAATCGCCTGACCTGCAGGGTGTTTTTAGTTTGGTTTTAATATGGGTTTTAATTGTTGTATTTTTAATTTATCTAAATTAATTTATTTTTACTGTACTACGGTTTTAATCCTTTGTGAGCCGCCCCGAGTCCTTTGGGAGAAGGGCGGCATATAAATTTGACCAAATAAATAAACAAACAAACAAACAAACAAACAAACAAATGTGGCGTACCTCTGCACTTGCGAGCTGTTAGGCAACTTCAGAAGGTTGAGCACTATCCCAAATACCCCACCTACAAACATCCTACTCTGCTTCTTCAATTCCGCCTATCCCCACCCTCATCCCAAATTAAGTGAGTGAATGGTGGCCCCTTTTTTGCCAAATGACACCTGGTGGGAGAGAATTGAAGCCAAAGAAATTCACCAATTACTGTCCTCAATTGTCCTACATTAAAACCCCAAGAACAGCAGCAATTCTAGTCTTGTTATAGCAATGCAATAGCAAACATTGCATTGTTATAACAAGACTAGAACATTGCAAACAAAAGCCCTGTTATTAACATCAGCTGCCTGCAATTATTGCAGGTTCGAATCTCACCAAGGCTTAAGGTTGACTCAGCCTTCTATCCTTTCTAAGGTAGGTAAATTGAGGACCCAGTTTGTGGGAGCAATAAGCTGACTTTGTATAAATATACAAAAGTATGAAGGCTATTGCTTAGCGCATTGTAAGCCGCCCTGAGTCTCCGGAGAAGGGCGGCATATAAATCAAATTTTAAAAAAAAACATTGTGCCTGAATGTTTTTCTGAGTTGACTCAAGGACTAATGAATTGCAATCTGTCTGGAGGTTTCAAGATTACTTTATAGCATATAGCATAACTAATTTCCTGCCTGGATCTCTTGTAAATAGAAGAATTCCAGAAAACCTGTAGCTTTCCCAGCAGTTGTACACAATAATGTGTAAATAGGGAAATATTATTTAGACATAAAGAATGACTAAAATGATCAAGTTACTATTTTTTACCCTGTTATAGATATGTTGAAATATTTTGGGGTGAATCATGGTACACTAAAGTTACTGGAAATGTTTTTGAAATCTGTTTTTTCTGATTGGAAGATAATATGCTGAGTGGCTTTGCATAATTGAATTTAACTTTATTTTAATAATAGGAAAAAGCGGGTGGGAAGAACTCAGGAATGTCTTTGCTTTAGAGGAGTGTAAACATAGGTACATCTAATAAACATTATATTGTTTGGTTCACACGTTGCACAAAGCCGAGCTTTGTAAAACCATGATTTATTGAATAAATCACAGTTCTGAGTATTCTATCAAATGAGCAGTGTGGTGGCCTAGAGGTGAAGACATTTGCCTCCCACTCAGAAGGTTGAAAGTTCAATCCTAGGCAGAAACAGATGTTTTTCTCTCAGGATGCAAAGAGAAAATATCTGCTGCGAACTCCAGGTACATACTTAACCATAATTAAGACATAGATTGCTTTCAACTTACAACTGTAATGTAGCCTGCCCATGGTTGTAAATCCTGATGGTTATAAAATAGGTTGGCCACAGGACCAATCTGATTTTACAACTTTTTTTGAGGCTGTCATTAAGTGAATGCCACAATTATTTAAGCAAACCAGTGGATTGTTATAGATATGGTTTTGCTGAAAACTGGAAGTAAATGCAAAACTCTCAGAAAACATAGTCATGTGACCACAGGATGCTATCAGTGGACATAAATATTTTTTGGTTGCTGAGTACTCAAAATTCAGCCACATGATTTTTTTGTCCCTTGTGTTTTTATTATTCATTCCTCCTCTTTCCCAGCCTTCATATCTTTTCAAAGTGCACATTTATCATAAGAAAATGCCTATTTTGCATTGAAGTTGTTCTCAAACATCTGAAGTCAAGTGTTGTTTCCTCCAAGTTAGTGCCCAGGACAATTGTGAGATGCTAGGAGAATAATATAGGTAAAATAGATTCAAAGGTCATCTGATTTGACTTTTCGAAGTAAAACTATCTCTCCATCTCCATTTTTTCCATCCTCCCAACAATCTGTTCAGCATTTAAGAGCATGCAATGAATTAACTTTACATTGCTCACATTGTGGCCTTTTTCCCATCCATGCCTATCTTCTGCCAGGATTTAGCCCATGAAGTCCACCGTGTAAAAGATTTCCTGCAGGTTGACTTGTCTGAAGACATTGTTCAGAAGATAGTGCATAAGGCAACATTTGAAATCATGAAGGAGAATCCCATGGCAAATTATGAAACCGTACCCAGTTCCATCTTTGACAAGTCAAAAAGCTCCTTCATGAGGAAAGGTAAGATCAAGAACCCAAAATGATGTTCTTTTATTTGTAGAGTGACTTTCCTTAAAATAGGAAGAAAAACAGGCAATTTAAACTAGTTCTAAATTAGGAACCTTTATATCTGGAATAAGCAATGTTTTGATGGCCGTTGACACTGAAGATTTTTGTGAAGGTTAAGGGCTATAGAATGGATGAAAATCCAGTCAAACATGGAGATGTGACTGCAATTCCTTGTTTTACCCTGAATTTGAGGGAAGGAAATAGAATGGGAAGGGCTACATTCATTCGGTATTACTATATTTTACTGCCTTAATATAACATGAAACAGTGTCAATGATTTAGGAACTTGGATTTAGGTATGTGCTGGAGGCTTTAGGAAACAGATTTGGGGCAGTAAATTATCCACCTACTTTTGGGTCAAATCCTTCAGAGTTTCCTTATCCATAGTCCAAACTTTATAGCATCTAGCCTTTGGCGAGTGTGTGTGTGTGTGTGTGTGTGTGTGTGTGTGTAGCTGCCATCCCATTCTTGTTGGAGGCACTATTTAAGACACTTCTGGGCTAAAAGGATTAGCTGGTGACATCACTATTGTCTGGGGAATGCCCACAGGAGCTCCTTTCATATTCCCATCAAAGAGCTGAAGCAAAAGACAGGAGTTCACCTTGCTACACAGCAGCACTTGTGTCTCAAATGCAGGCTTGCTAATCTCCAAACCAGCTTCTTAACCATGTGAGCAACTGCACTCCAGATGTTTCAAGCTCTTCAGAGGACTTGATTTGGGCCGCCATCTTGTTAAACTTTTCTTGGGAGTAAGTTGCACTTGTGAATGAATAGGCAGAGGATTTCTAATGCTGACCCAGAAGAAAAAGTGAAATTAACTATGACACAAATGTTACACACAAAACCAAAGCATATATGGAAAACCATTCAGGCATCATGTCAATGGAGATTCTCAGTCATCCATGTCATAGTTATCCCAAAGGTGCTTTTTCAAAAGCACCTTTGGGATAACTGGAAAAGCCAGTTGCCTTTTGAAAAAGCATCTTCAGGACATTCAGAAATCATATGATATATATGAGAGATGTTCCAGAATTTGTTTTGCTTTTTTTTTTTTGTTTTTTTTAATTTTGTGAAAAAGCAGAAACAGGGTAACTTCATCACTGGGGCCCTACTACAAAGGAAAAAGGGAAACGTAGAAGGTACAAAAAAGGTCTTCTGGAAAACAAACCTACCAATGGATCAATCTTGATTTTTCTTCTGCCTTCTTCAGAGAAAGCTGGAGAGAAAAGACACCTACCTTTTACAAAAGAATATGGGTGGTGATCTCAGATCTTAGGAGAGAATATGGTGGAATGGAATTTGCAGATGTAACCTACTTAATCCTGAAATTCCCCCTAAATTGTTTTTTCTTATTGTTGTTGCATTTCCTCAGGTACAGTTGGTGATTGGAAGAATTATTTCACAGTGGCTCAAAGGGAGATATTTGATGCACATTACCAGCAGAAGATGAAAGGCACAAGTTTACATTTCCAGGAAGAATGACAGACTCAGGAAATGATCTTCTCTGGGACTTGATCAAATAGTAAAATACAGTCCCTTGCAGTACACTATTGTTGCAATAAATGAGTTTGCTATTAAAAATGAGGATGCAGTGCACATATCAATAGGTTCTGCAGTGGTTGAGTGATTGAGAGAAAGGACCAAATTCTCTAGAAGAGAGAGTATAAAAGCTAAAAATAAAGATGTTGAGACTCTAGAAAGAGTGCAGAGAAGAGCAACAAAGGTGATTAGGGGACTGGTGGCTGAAATATATTTAATTTCAGATTTATATACCGCCCTTCTCCCTGAGGACTCAGGGCGGTGTACAGCCAAAATTAGAAAACATAGAATACGAACATTAAAAACAATTAAGAATATATATAAATTTGGGCCCATACATTAAAAAGTGACAAACCAATTAAAACATTTAAAATTATTTTTAAGCCAGCCCGGTTTGCTGGAAAAGATAGGTTTTGAGGGCACGGCGGAAGGCACCGAGGTCTTGGATTCTCCTTATCTCTGGGGGCAACTGATTCCAGAGGGTAGGTGCCCCCACAGAGAAGGCTCTCCCCCTGGGGGTCACCAGCCTACATTGTTTGGCTGATGGCACCCTGAGGAAGCCCTCTCTGTGGGAGCGCACGGTCGATGGGAGGTCATTGGTAGCAGCAGGCGGTCTCGAAGATAACTAGGTCCTATGCCATGGAGCGCTTTAAAGATGATAAGCAACATAAAGAATGGTTTCTGGAATTGAGTAGTTTAATGAAAAGAAGGACTAGGGCAGTGATGGCTAACCTTTTCCGGGTCAAGCGCACAAATCCCTAAAATTCAATGCTTAGGGCCCACCCGCACATGCACCCTGCCCCCGCACATGCACATACGCCCCTCCGCATGCACCCTGTACATGCACACGCAGCCCCCGCATGTGCCCCACTTTCCATGCATACATGGCAGAGACCTGAAGACCAGCTGGCTGGCAGGAGGTGCGCGTGCATGCATGGCAGAAATGAAGTAGGGTGACAGCTCACATGCCCACAGAGAGGGTGCTGTGTGCCATCTCTGGCACATGTGCCATAGGTCCGTCATCACAGGACTAGGGGGTGACATGATTTCAGTGTTCCAATATCTCAGGGGCTGCCATAAAGAAGAGGGAGTCAAGCTATTCTCCAAAGCACCTGAGGGCAGGACAAGAAGCAATAGGTAGAAATTAATCAAGGAGAGAAGGAATCTAAAACTAAGGAGAAATTCCCTGACAATTAGAACAATTAATCAGTGGAATAACTTGCTTCCAGAAGTTGTGGATGCTCCACCTCTGAAAGTTTTTAAGAAGAGATTAGACAACTATTTGTCTGAAATGTATAGGGTGTCCTGCCTAAGCAGGGTGTTGGACTAGAAGACCTCCAAGGTCCCTTCCAACTCTTGTTATTTGGTTATTCTGTTAAATTTCTGCATTCAATGAGGAATTGGGGAAGGGTCAAAATCTGCAAGACTGCAGGCACAAAATCAAGTGCTGCCCTTTTTGTAGATGCCACACACTGAAAGGGACAAGACTTTGATTGTGACACCATAATTGTGAGGATACTGCCCAGGGAATCCTCGACTAACAACCGTTCATTTAGCAATTGTTCAAAGTTATAGTGACAGTGACATATGACCACTCCAGGATCCCCATGGTCATGTGATCAAAATTCAGGCACTTGGCAGCTGGCATATATTTATAGTAGTTGCAGCAACCAGGCATCATGTGATTGCTATTTCCAACCATGAAGTTACTCCCAAAACTCATAAAACACCATTCTGCTGTTTTCCATGGTGAAATCAGGGTTATCACAAAAAGTAGCTGTTTTCACTATTGACCTTTGGGTCTCAAGACTTTCCGTGAATATGATGAACTTGTTTTTATACTTTCCGAAATTTAGTATGCTCCTATTTATAGTTAGCTGAACTAATCCACCCAAAGTTGCTTGGTAAAGATATGGGCGGCATACAAATTTAACAAATAAATAATACCATCTTTAAATTTTCTGTGGTAATTCATCTGAAAAATCTCTGGGTTTCTATTGAAGAGAGAAAAAAATTAGTTACAGTCAACCTAGTTGCTTTCTTAAGCAGGAAGATCATCTCCTAGATCCATTGATAGTTTTAGTATCTATCAGCTGAAGGTATTTAAATATGTTGGTATTTCCTTGACAGTTTGGAAAAGCACAAACAGCTATCACTGCCTGGATCCATAAATTCTCAAATATTATTCTGCACTACATCAGTTGCAATGTTAGCAATTAGGATCCAGTTGCAATAAAAACAAAGTGAAGATAGATGGTGCTAGGGTGATTATTATTGTGATTTAAGTTCTTAGCCAGGTATAAGTTCCCCGATATGTATCTTACATTTTTCCTAAGATTGAAACCTGATATAATTTCTGTAGAGACTCACATGTGACTTTGCAGCCATAAATTAGGTTTTAGTAGCACTTCCTCACTTCTTTGACTTTACTAGAAATGATTTTATAAATTATTAAGTGCTGAATTTCCTGGCAAAGCCTGCTTCAATCCATTAATTCAGTACTTACCTTTTGCTTTAAATAAACATTTAAACATTTGCAGATTAACATTTAAACAGTTGCATCATATCTCCCCAATCTGGTAGATTACTTATTAACCTGTTCTCAGCCTACTGGAAATTGTCCTGTATCTTTTACAAGTATCTGTATATCTAAACATTGGAAAAGGCAGATTTCAGAAAAAAGTTCATAGTGTAAGTATTCAGGTTATTGGGTTTCTTGCAGTCTAAACCATCACAAGATACAAAATTATATCCATGTGCCTGGTGTGGGTCCCACTGATGCCATGGGCTCCACTTGCTACTTGGTTGCCCAGGCTTCTGTTGCTAGTATTGTCCTCCGGTCAACTGGGAAAAAGTGGACAATCAGTTAGAACATGAGTCTCCGATTATGACAACTTTAAGAGTTTTGGACTTCAATTTCCAGAATTCCTCGGCCAGCCATGGCACAAGTCTTAACATTGCCAACGTTGGAGACCCCTGACTTAGAAGAACTTGAAAACAGCTAAGAATGGGAAGCAGTTTGAATATATTGGTGGTAAGGGGATAGGGTATTTGCAATGAATGCAGTAGATGGTAAACATCATTTGTTCTTCCATTATGTAACCATTGGGAGGTCCATACCAGTCACAGGACAGGATGAAAGGGCAGATCAATTCATTGTGATTTACCAATAGACCAGTGATGAAATGTAAAATTTGTTACTACCGTTCAGTGGGTGTGGCTTGGTGGTGATGGTGGGGGAAATGTGACTGGGTGGGCTTGGCCAACTTTTTTAAAAAAACTTTTAAAAGCATTTTTTCTACAACCTCTTCAGCCGAAGAGATTGTAGAAAAAATGCTTTTAAAAGACTCTGACGATCCCAGCTGACCCACACGATCATTAGAGGCTTTTTTCTTTTACTTTTAAAAGCATTTTTTTGGCCGAAGAAAAAATGCTTTTAAAAGTAAAACAAAAAGCCTCTGATGATCACAGGGCTCAGCTGGGCATGGGGGTGGGCAGGGATTTTTGCTACCAGTTTTCCGAACCACCCACCGTCATCGCTACCGGATCAGGCAATCCGGTCTGAATCAGGATCATTTCACCCCTGCAATAGACTCAAATCTATCTTCTGTTCATGTGAGGCGTCGTGGGTGGCCAATACATATACAGAATTTTTTGTCTGGGTTTCAGTGGAAAAGAAACCAAATAGAAAGTCATAGTCTACTTGGTTGAACAAGTGAGGGATGCTTGAACGTATCCTAGAAGATCAGAAGTTTTTTTCAGCATGGCTGAAGGAGAAGTTGTAGATGAACTTTGTGCTTGATTATTTGTGGCAGTGGCCTGACCTTCCACTCCCAAGGCAAGTTTACCTCTGTACCTTTCATAAAATCCACAATAAAAAAATAATTGCCCTTTTGCCTATGTCCAATAAAACAAGCCAGTAAGCAATAAATGTGAACTCTACAGGCATTTCAACATTATATATATATTGTTACTACACTTAATTACAAGGAAATGTTTGTGAAATGGAATCAATAGGTTTATTATTCTACCAAGCAAGCAAGGAGGTTGGAGGCACATGAATGCACACTAGTCTGGTGTCTCAATTTTTTTTTTACTTTAATTCAAACTGTAATAACTCAGGTCTTTAATCTGGCTTTTGTAACTGCAGCTCAGACAATGTTTTATACACATACGGTAGCCTTTACCAGCTCCTGCTCCTGCTTGTTTATAGAGTTATGCGCACACAATAGATCAGAAGACCTCTGGTAGCAAAACGGACTGTTCGATTTCAGAAGATAGATAAGGGTCCAATTTCTCGATCGCTTCTCTAAATAACTTTTTTTATCTGCAAGTAGGAAAAACAGCAGAGCCAGGTAGGGGAGTTTGAATCCAAGCCCTTTGCTTCTTTTCGTGCTGATTTCCCAAATGGAATTTTTAATATTGTGGAGAAGAAATAAATGACATTACAATTTTGCTCCATTTGGAAGTGGTACAGCCCACTTTATGACTTTAGGACTTTTTTTCTTTTGGATACGTCACTGAATTGCATCTTTGGCATTTTTTAATCAGGCAAAGCGAGCTTTTTATCAGGTTTGATTTTTCAAGCTTGGGGGTTTTATTCTTTTTTATTCTTACGTACCCATTCTTTTTCACCAAGAAGAGATAGCTCTTTCTCTAAGCTGCCATGTAGACGCAGAGTATATTGAGAGTTTAGTTCACCTGTTTTGCATGCAGTGCCTCTTTTCTTTGGTTTAATCTCTCCAGACTTCATTCCAAACTCCTAACTGCAGTGTCTAAGTAAGTATAAGTATCAGAAACTGTCATACTTTAAAAAAAAATATTTAGACACAAAATAGTATACACTAATCCAGGAGCAGGGAAAACCCCCCAGTTTTTTGAGATGCCAGACTAATGTGCATTCACGTGCTTCCAATCCCATTGCTTGCTGCAAAGCCAGATTGCAGTAAGTAAGAGATTGGAGGCACATGAATGCATGTTAGTCTGGCCATTTTGGAGCTGGTTCGCCAAACTCAACAAAAAATTAGGTATCAGTTCAGCCAAACCGGTTGTTAAATTATTTGAATCCCACCATTGTTCCCTTCATATATGGTGACTATTATTTGGAAGGGGCATATCTAAGGGTTACACCACACTCTATAATTATTCTGGGAAGGTATCATGTATCAAAGTAGGATACCCAACCTAGGGGGCTCCATTGTATTTTGGTCTTTCAAAACCAGTGTTTCTCTACCTCAGCAATTTTAAGATGTGAGGACTTTGTCTCCTAGGATTCCCCAGCCACCAGGAAATTCTGGAAGCTAAAATCTAAAATTGCTGAGATTGAGAAATGCTGATTTAAATTGTACTCTAGATTTCATTTTAATCTTGAACTAGTTTGCATGAAATAGGGTTAACTTTCCCTTATACACAAGGCTCAAGTATACAGAGAAGTAGCTTTCCTTATTCTATGTACCTCACTTTCAAGAGCATTAACTCCCAGAAATCCCAGAACGGTCAGATTGGCTGAAGAATTCTGGGAACTGAAGTCCAAACCTTTGTAATATGCCCAAATTGGGAAAGCCAATTGTGGGAAGAAATATCCATCTGGTTCAGTTCCAAGCTGGGAGAAAGACACTGAAAACATGGAGGCTGATTGGAAAGAGGGGTTTATTGATGAAGCAGAACCACGTGTGATTCTGGGCAGCTGACAAAATGGAGTTGAAAGTGGGTGGGGTTTTACACCTTCTTTGGTCTTTGTATTTGAGCTTTCTGTTCCTGAGAAAGAACATGTCCTTTAATATTCTACTGGCTGTTGTCAGATTCCTATGGGGTCATATAGAGGTCATAGCTGGCTCTATAGACAAAAGAGGAAATGCAAATCCTAGGTGCTTGTCTGAGCTAATCTGCTCCACCTCTGGTTTATTGTTTATCTGAGCTCCCAGGAAAAGTTTGGACTGCTCTGGGGGTCATGCAATGAAGGGGCTTGTGCTTCTGAAAGGGTGTTGGGCAATTCCTATTGTGGCTAATGGCTTTCATCATGTGTTGGATCTTGGGTAAGGGGCTGCTTTTTATTTTTATTTTATATTTATATGCCACCCTTCTTCGGAGACTCAGGGCGACTTACAATGCATTAAGCAATAGCCTTCATACTTTTGTATATTTTATACAAAGTCAGCTTATTGCCCCTACAATCTGGGTCTTCATTTTACCCACCTTAGAAAGGATGGAAGGCTGAGTCAACCTTGAGCCTGGTGAGAATTGAACTTGCAGTAATTGCAGGCAGCTGGATGTTAAATGCTGCTTTAGTAGGAGGTATTAGCCTCCTACGCCACTCAGGCTCTAATCCTATCACTATTACTCTGCCTTTGTTAGCTTTGTTGCAAGGAGTTTCAAAATATCCTGTCTTGAACGGATTACCAAATCTGCATTTCTAAAAGCTGGGGTCCCCAGTTGTGCTTGGGGACTATTAAGAAAGACCGAGTCTGATTTCTATCTTTAAGAGCATATTTCTCCATTTCTCCTTTAGGGAAATATAATATTCTGCCTTTTTAATATTTCATTCTTCTGGGGGGTAGGTGCTGACTTTCTACAGAATGATAGAGGTGGACACACAATCCAAGGAGAGGGGAGAAACTGTACAGTGTGGCAATAGTTCAGTCCACAAGCTACATGGGGAAATAACAGGCTAAAAAACATCAATTATTCTAGGTGGATCAGGGGTGGGTTCTACTTACCTTTACTACCGGTTCGCAACGGGATCGCGCATGCGCAGATCGCTTCTGATGATGACAGGGTCAGTGGGCGGAGCCTCCCGCCGGTTTTACTACTGGTTCTATAGAACCGGTCCAAACCGGGGGTAACCCACCATTGAGGTGGATGCATACTTGTCCATTGAATGCATAGGATAATAGCTTCTACTATAACTATCAAACAAAAATGGGAATAAATGGAGCTGACAGTTGTACAAGTAGTCATAATAACAGAATAACAGAGTTGGAAGAGACCTTGGATGTCTTCTAGTCCAACCCCCTGGTCAGGCAGGAAGCTCTATATCATTTCAGACAAATGACTGTCCAATCTCTTCTTAAAAACTTCCAGTGTTGGAGCACCCACAATTTCTGGAGGCAAGTTGTTCCACTGATTAATTGTTCTCACTGTCAGGAAATTTATCCTTAGTTCTA
This sequence comes from Ptyas mucosa, assembly GCA_012654045.1. Classification (NCBI taxonomy): domain Eukaryota; kingdom Metazoa; phylum Chordata; class Lepidosauria; order Squamata; family Colubridae; genus Ptyas; species Ptyas mucosa. Next base: position 4,963,763 of record WNWU01013574.1, read on the forward strand.
GGTTGCTTCTGTCCTTGATCAGTTTACACGCATTGCTTCTTGTTCTGCTTTCAGGTGTTTTGGGGAATAGGTCCTCGATTCAGGATCATAATTGGGACCAATTTTTTTTGTTGCTAAGCAAGACAGTTGTTAAAAGAGGCACAGCCGATTTTATGATATTTTTGAGCCCCACTTATTAAATGAATCACTGCAGTTGTTAAGTAAATCATGCAGATGTTAAGTGAATTCATCTTCCCCTATTGACTTTGCTTGTCAGAAGCTTTTTGGTAAGATCACAAATGGCAATCACATGGCTCTAGAACACTGCAACCACCATAAATACTAAATCTGCACTACTATTAATCTTCTCATGATTCCCATCACCCATCTCCTTCCACTTATGACTGTATGACTGTAACTGTTGCTCGTATCCTTACGATTTATATTGCTTGTTTCCTGATTGCTTATTTGTACCCTATGACTATCATTAAGTGTTGTACTTTATGATTCTTGACGAACGTATCTTTTCTTTTATGCACACTGAGAGCATATGCACCAAGACAAATTCCTTGTGTGTCCAATCACACTTGGCCAATAAAAAATTCTATTCTTCTATTTTATTCTAATTGCCAAGAACTCAGATTTTGATTACAGGACCATAGGAACAGGATTTTCTGTTTTATGAGGCATCCCACTCTTATCCCACGGAGCAATTAGCTCAGTATCAGGTCTTAAGAGACAGATAAACCTATAAAATAACACATCTGTTAAAAAAATAACCATCAATCACAACATTTTGGTTAGATTCCTATCAGACAATGGCAGAAAAGGAGGAATATGCAAAGCTAAAGGATTTAACCAAACCCTAAATATATTTAAATATATCTTATAATTATTAAATCATAACATCATCAGCGAAGGCAAGATAGTAGATTTGCAAGTAGATATAGAGCATTAAAGCTCAGCATTTCACAATTAGGCTATTCAGGCTAGTCAACAGATTCTAGGATATGATATCCAAAGTGTAAAAGATGTAAAAAAATATGTTGCTGGAATTGGGTATGTCTAGTTTAATGAAAAGAAGTACTGCAGGTGGGGACATGTTAGTAGTGTTCCAATATCTCAGGAAGAGGGAGTCATGCTATTCTCCAAAGCACCTGAAGGCAGGACAAGAAGCAATGGATAGAAACTAATCAGGAAGAAAAGCAACCTATAAGTAAGGAGAAATTTCCCGACAGTTAGAACAATTAATCGGTGACAAAAATATTTAAATGCAGAGCTGGAAGTCAGATAAGACGGCAAGAGGAGCCCCATCTTGCTCCACATGCCCAAAATAATAAGACCTCCCTGAAAATAAGGCCAAGTGCTTATTTCAGGGTTCAAAAAAATATAAGACAGGGTTTTATTTTCAGGGAAATGCAGTATATATTTCTTCGATTTCTTCTTTTGGAACGTATATATATTTAAGTCCATGAATATTTCACCATGTGATTTTGTTTCACCAAATCACCATGCGATGGAGTTGGCGGCACAATGAAATGTTTGGCTGCTCAAGCCAGCCTCCAGTGACCATCAACCAACCAAATGCTGATGCCAACAGATCTGTTCAACTTTTGCGACAGAAACATTCATGGAATTAAATATATCTACATTCCAAAGAGATAAATCGAAGATAGCAGGATCCTGCAAGAAGAAAGTTGGAAAGTTAGCAGCACATTAGCTGCCACAAGAGGTCATCACCAGTTGATTCAAATTTGATTTCTGTCAGCAAAGTTTCAAACGACACGATTAACTTTGTGGCCAAAATGTCGAATACCGTCGATCCGAATGTAAAATTGGCCAACCTATTTGCTGGTTGTTATATTGCCTTCATTTATGACAAAAAATGGTGGTTAGGCAATGTTGTAGAAATTTCGATCGAACAAAATGATGTAACATTTATGCATCCGCAAGGCCTTGCTCATTCATTTTATTGGCCTGAAAGACAAGATGTTTCTTGGGTTCCAGAACCACATCTTATTTGCATGCTTCCAGCACCTTCAGTTACATCATCAGGTCGACAGTATCAATTCCAAGAAGCGATGCTAAAGAACGTGGCACGTAAATTCAATAATAAATAAGTGACCGTTGGAATTTGGCAGTTCATACGAACAGTATAGACTTCGACTTGGAAACTTTTTGTGAAAAGTAAAATGTGGATTCTGCCAAGTAACCTTGCTTGTAACTGAAAATGTGTGTCCTCAGCAATAGCAAAGCTCTAATTTATATGCCAGGAAATGTATTTCTTTCCCCTTCTAAAGTGTATTGTTTTCAGAACGCTGAGAAAAATGGTGAAATTTGTGTGATATGAAATTATGTTTCAATAGCAATGACATTCTGTGCAAGCTGTGTGAGCTATAAGATGTTTGGAAAAGTTTTTTCTTGTGTACGCCTGCTTTTCTCTCTGCCTGCTCTGTTAAAAATAAAATAAAATAAAAACGGATTATCAGTAGCCTCGTGTTCAGAGTTTCATTGGACTTATCAGATTCTGAGCTGCCTTCAAAAACCTTACATGTTTTCCTGGCGCCCAACGTGGGGCATCTTATTTCAAGGGCAACGTTCTCTTGGAGCGACTCCTATTGAGCCCCACGAGCCATCGTCATTTTTTGACAGACAGAGAGCCTTCTTGTTATCTCCCAGAGGAAACTGGACCTGGAGGATCTTGAGGTCAAGAGCGCTACCAGAGCCCTTGCCCCTGGTGACCTCATGACCACCAAGGATGGAGGACTCCTCTGTGAAAGGACCTGAACGCTGTGGCTAAATCGAGGCACTGAGCGTTTAGGAGGTGGGAAAAAGGAAGACCAACTTGGTGGTGGTGGTGGTGAGTATAATTTTATTAGGGGGGAGGTGGGGACTGTTGCATGAATGGAAGAATGAGATGGAGAAATTCCTGTTAAAACTTTGCTCTGAAATGAATGTGGAGGAACAATCTGTGTTTTTGTTATTCCGCAAGGGAAATGGCTGTTGACTTCTGAAGTAACAGATGATGCATGTTTGTTGAATATTCTGTGGGGTACAGCAGGGATGGGTTCTAAAGTTTTTTACTGTGTGGCTTATTTTGTGGGTGTAGCTTGGTTATGTGATGGTGGGAGTGGATTCATGATCATGTGATTGGGTGGGCATGGCCAACTCAATGTCTCTTACATCAAGGGGGCCCTCGCCTGGCCCCTCCCCTCCCAGCCATTCCTTGTCATACCCAGCCTCAATGTATGTATAGTTCTGTAAAAATGTTGTTCATCTTTTTTTCAACTTTATTATCTACATACTATAGATGTTCTTTCATGGACCACTGAAAGGAGGAAGTGGCTCACATGCTTTGCCCAAGAGTGTGATAGGCAACAGGCTTTTAAGGGGCTGCCAGAAAGAATGTATAGGCAATGTATTTTCCAAAGCACCAGAAGACAAAAACAAGAAGAAATGGATGGAAATTGAACAAAGAGAGGAGCAACCTAAAACTAAGGAGAAACTTCCTGACAGTGAGAACCAATATAGGTGCAGAAATATTTCAGTCATAATTTCACATATAAAATAGCCATTCATGCATATTGTTCAAAACAGTAATTAGTATTATGCAGTGTTGAAATCCAGATTTTTTTACTACCAGTTCTGTGGGCATGGCTTGGTAGGCATGGCGTGGCTTGGTAGGTGTGGCAGGAGGATACTGCAAAATCCCCATTCCCTCCCCACTCCTGGGGGGAGGATATTGCAAAATCTCCATTCCCTCCCCACTCTGGGGCCAGCCAGAGGTGGTATTTGCCGGTTCTCCAAACTGCTCAAAATTTTCACTACCGGTTCTCCAGAACCTGTCAGAACCTGCTGGATTTCACCCCTGGTATTATGGCTGATGTTTGACAGCAAGTGTAAAAGTCAAAGATCACAAGAATGCTTCTTTCTCTGTATGTATACAAAACATCACATACCAGGAATAGCATATTAAAATGGACTTATGCAACCTGATGTACAAAATAAACACACACATATTTATGCTCTGGACGATTAACATTGAATGCATGTAAATCCTTGAAAAATATGTGGTAGCCCTGGGCAAAAGAAAGGCAGTAAGATCACTCTAGGTGTAGGGACAGTGTAAAATATTAACACATGATAAATAATGGAACAATTAAAAATAATAGCACAGAGGGTTTTTTTTTCCTCTCTCTCTCCCTTCCTCTTTCTTTCTCTCTTTCTCTCTTTCTCTGTCTTTTTGGGGGGAAGGTGTTTGTGGCTATGACAACTACTTTCAAAATTGTTACTAGATATTTCCTGTTACATGAAACTGCTAAAAGGCTTTGCAGTCATATAATGCAACAAGACATTTTTTTAATGGTAAAAGTAAACTGACATATGAAGCTTCTTCTAAATAGCTATGTAACAGAGGAATAAATCTTTTTCTGAAAATTACTGGCGCAAATACACAAAATTAAGCTGTAATGTGTGGTAATATTATTTATAATAGAATTTTGGTGGAGGAAATAGAATAGCAAGGAGATTGACACATTGAGAACTACATGAAAGGAACAAGAATGTGATAAAGTCAGTGTATATGAGTTGGGTAGCTATATAAATTTGTTTAATAAATACAATGCAAAAGGTCTTTGGGAATTCCAGAATTTACATGTCACTAATTGGATTTTTGATCTCCCTTTTATTCTGAGACATAATGGACTAGTTTTACACTGTAACTAAATTACACAAGAGAATGTAATATATTTTATTTATTTATTTATTTTATTTTATTAGGCTTATATGCCGCCCTATCTCCAACAGACTCAGGGCAGCTCACAACAATAAAAACCACAATAATCCGTTATACAAAGTTAACATGCCTAATTAAATCAGTAACAATTTAATCAGATACATTGGGTTAACTGATGTAGGGTTTGATCTAATTTTAGGAAAATTCAAGCCTCTGTTAAGAGATACCTGCGTTTTCTCTCTCCCTTCCTTCCTCTTTTTCTTTCTCTTTCTTTCTCCCTTTCTTTCTTTCTCTCTCTCTTTCTTTTTTTCTCTCTCTCTTTCTCCTTTCTCCCTTTCTGTGAAGAACCCCAGAAGGTCTTTGGTAGGAGGAAGAAAAGCCAGATGTTTTGAAACTCAGAACATGCCCATTGATCATCTGGCATTCTTAGAGCTCCACTATTGATTAGCCTAGCCTGAGCAAGGATAGGTAGCAGCCACTTACAATAATCTCTCAACTCAAGCTCAGTGCACATGGGGATCCCTAAATAGTAAGGATGAAGTATGAGTAAAAGGGTTTACCCTTTTCTCGCTCGCTCTCTCCCTCCCTCCCTCCCTCCCTCCCTCTTTCTTTCTTTCTTTCTCTCTCCCTCCCTTCTCTCTTCCTGTGAAGAACCCAATAAGGTCTTTGGTAGGAGGAAGAAAAGCCAGACGTTTTGAAATGTTTTGTAGCTTAGCCTGAGCAAGGATAGCTAGCAGGCACTTACAATAAGCTCTCAACTCAAGCTCAGTGCACATGGGAATCCCTAAACAGTGAGGATTTCTTTGTTTCTTTCTCCCTTGAAGCCCCCCTACCCCCGCAGGCCATTTTTGCTTCCATGGGGCTTCAGGGAGTCTTGCTAGGCACTCCCCTCATGTCCCTAGCAAGCCTCCCTGCAACCCCTGGGAGCCAAAAAGTGGTGTGGGGGAGGGGCACCGCACCTCCCCATGCCCCATTTTGGCTTTAGCAAGCCTCCCTGCAACCCCCGGAGCCAAAACGGGGCATGGGGGAACTCCTGGAAGGGGCAGGGAATACAAATACAATCGAGATATGAAAAAGATGCAAAGCTATATGGTTTTTACTTGGAAATGACAGTATTGGATGAGATACTCACAGAAACCGAGGAAAAAATGATTAGGAAATTGTATAGTTATTTACTTGAAGTGAAGTTAGAAAAAGAACAAGTCAAAGAAACAATGATGGGCAAAAATTTTTGGATATATGATTGAGCTAGATAAATGACAGCAATTATGGGAAAGAAATTATAAATTAACAATGGCCACAGCATATAAAGAAAACATGTATAAAATGTTTTATAGATGGCACATGCCACCAGAAAGATTGGCAAAAATGTTTAAAGATAAATCAGCTAAATGTTGGAAATGCCATCAGATACTGGGATCATATGTGGTGGACATGTCCTGAGGGAAAGAGAATTATTCCTGTAAAGAATATAGCCTAAGTGATTCCATATTTACCCTTTACATAACCTGAGCTAACCCTCAGCTATTAAGGTGAGTAAGATATGTAGAAAAGGGAACTGTGTATGATGCTTGCTTTGAGGAAACAGAAGTTTTGGTACATTCTAAGTTGGGTCAGGCTGACCCAAGCTCCACTGAAAAAGGAGGAAGAGACTAAGTGTCCAATTAATAAGAACAAGAACAAACAATTATGAATACATATTTAGAGGGTATTTTTATAGGGTAATTTTGGAGGGGAACTCCAGGGTGGAACATGTGAAGAAAGCCAAAACATTATATAACAACTGAAAACAATATCTGATGAAGGCATTCTAATTGTTTTGCTGATCATCTGAAATCGTATTTAAACCATGTAACCAGAGTGATAAGACATTCTCTCTCTTTCATGGGAGAACCCTTTTGCAAAAGTTTATGGGATACATATATCCTTACAATAAATCTGCTTTTTACTTGTTCATGGTCTCTGTTTCACTTTTTATGAGGTTTGCTATTTTTTTAAATCTCACAATTGGCGCCTGTTCAGGACTTGAAGACATCCTTCTGGAGCAGAATTTTTACCTGAGGACCTGGGGTACCAACGCTGATTTTAGTGTTCTGGGACAGGTAGTTCTTTTCCAGGGGACTGCTCTTCTTTAACCTGATGTGACGGGGACCTGAACAACTGAGCAGGGAAGTCTGAACCGTGAGGTACCAGTAATACAGTGCACTGACCCAGAGTGAGTATAAGTATGGAGTGTTTATAGGGTGTCTCGCTGACTCCTTGAATGTCAGGTGCTGTGTGCATGTTGAGATGCATTAGATGTGATTAGTACTCACATTGAAAGTGCTAACCTGAGCTCTGTGGTTCCATTTTCTGGGCGACTGGAGTAGCCAGAGGCTAAGTGTGTTGAGTGGATTTTTTAAGGGAAAAGGAGTTCAAGGCGGGAAGTATTGGCTTTAATTATAAATAGATAAGTAACTATGGGGCCCCGACATGGAATATTTGTTAAGGATCCTGAGAAATTTACTGAAGGAAACATAGGGGAAATCCTTCTATGTCCTTCCTATCCCCTTTACTATTTTGATGGAGGGAAGTTTAGTTGAGTTCATACACTGCACAGGATAATAATGTAATTAATTATTGTTTGAAGAGATAGAACATCCCCAGGGCAGAAACAGGTAGTCCTGTTTAAGGGGGTAGAACAACAGGGGTAACTTTAAGTAGGAGTGAGAAGCTCACCAAAACAATTAGGGAAGAAATAATTAGAGGAGTTGAAGAAAGCAATGATACAGGCTCCATTGTTGAGCTTGCTTGATTTACGGAAACTCTTCCACTTGTTTGTAGCAGTGGAAGATGGCATAGCCAAAGGAGTGTTGGCTCACATATGGGCTGGGAAGCAGAGACCTGTAATATTTTTGTCAAAATTAATGGATTTTGTGGTGCAAGATTGGCCCTTGTGCATACAGGCTGTAGCTGCCACTGCACTTTTGGTGGAGGAGAGTAGAAAATTAACCTTTGGTGGGGCATTGGTGGTGAGTAGTCCACATCAAGAATGGACAAACCTGATGCAGAAAGCCTAAAGGTGGTTTATCAATGCTAGGCTTTTGAAATATGGGGTTATTTTATTGTCTTAAGAGAATTTGATTCTCTTGACCGATAGGAATTTAACTCCAGCTGAATTCCTGTCAGGGGAGAGAGAAAGGAATGGGACAATGTGGAACATAATTGTGTGGTTATTTATTAATGGGTCTTCTTGGGTGGGGAATGGGAAGAGGATGAATGGATATGCAGTAGTGAATGTAGACACTGCTGAAGTATTGGAAGCTGGATGGTTGCCTTCTGATTAGTTGGCACAAATATATGACATCTTTGCTTTATTACAAACCTTGAAGTTGCCAACCAACAAAGTGGGAATATATTATATATACACTGATCGATATGGTAATTATCAGTGGTGGGATTCAAGTAATTTAATAACTGGTTCTCTGCCCTAATGATTTCTTCCAACATCCATTTTGCCAAATTGCTCAGAAAGTTAACAGCCGGTTCTCCCAAAGTGGTGCGAACTGGCTGAATCCCACTACTGGTAATTATACTCCTTCTTATAAAAGTTTAGGATTATAGAGGAAGGGCTACATTTACCATATATCAAGTTGAAAGCTCCCTCCAAACTTATGTTTTTATGTGGAAATATAGCATTGGCTAAATTACCTTTTATGTGGAAGGTTAGATCAGGGTGAAATGCTCCTGGTTCGGACCAGATCACCTGATCCGGTAGCGATGGCGACAGGTGATTCAGAGAACCAGTAGCAAAAATCCCTGCACACACACATACACCCATGCCCAGCTGAGCCGCACGATCATCAGAAGCTTTTTTTTTTTAACTTTTAAAAGCATTTTTCTACAACCTCTTCAGATGAAAAAATGCTATTAAAAGTTTTTTAAAAGGCCTCTGATGATCGCGCGGCTCAGCTGGGATCATCAGAGGCTTTTCCAAGCATTTTTTTCTGCAATCTCTTGGCCAAAGAGGTGGTTAAAAAAATGCTTTGAAAAGTCTCTGACAATCCCAGCTGAGTTCCCTGATCAGCAGAGAGGCATTTTTAAAGAGCTTCTCTGATGATCCCAGCTGAGTTCCTGATTGGCAGAGAGGCTTTTCAAAGCATTAGAAAAAATGCTTTGAAAAGTTAAAAAAAAAAAGTTGGCCATGCCCACCCAGTCACATTACCCACCGCCACCACCAAGCCACACCCACAAAACCAGTAGTAACAAATTTTACATTTCACCCCTGGGTTAGATGTACTATCAGATATCTTAAAGCACCAACAAGGTATACTAGAGAAATAGGAGAATCTAGTCCAAATAAAAAGGAAGGAAATATTTTCTTGGACCTGATGAAAGTAGCTCTCAATAGTTCATTCTTTTGTATAAAAGGGGATACTACAGTCTCCAATATAATGTCGACATGTTTTGTTGGGGTGCCAGTCCCTGATAAATTCTTATTTGAGGAGGCACAAATTATCATAGCACCTATTAATTATAATTTTTCACAAGTGATTTGGAAGTCCGCAAAAGCCTAATAAATGGACTAACCAGAAAAAAATTAGTAGTGAAAACTATATTACTGGCTTATGATTATAGACAGCCTAAGAAAAAGTAATATATGAAAATATAAGAAAAAGGAAAAAGGAATATATGTTACTATATGGAATATAGTAGATGAATCACATGTGCATAGACATGAACAGGTGGAAGCACCTGAGAAGGATCCACATCTAATTATATATGCTCCTGTAAAACCTATAAAGTGGCATATAACACCAATAGAATCTTATGATCATATGGACGATGGAACATATAGGGGGATATATAGGGGTAAGAGAGCTACATTACATGAAGCATTTGATGCAGGATGTAATGATGAGGTAGTAATATTAAATAAAGTATAAGCGGGACTTTTGGGAATGTTTCTCTGGATGGCTACACAATATAACCAGTTGCAACTTAGACATATTGCCTGTGCTTTAGCTTTAGTAAATGAAACGTCATCTGCTATTGATGCACTGGCTGATGAGATGAGAGAAATAAGAAAATCTTTATTACAAAATCATATGGCTATAGACTATATGTTGTTAAGAATGGGACATGGATGTGAGGAATTATAAGGTATGTGTTGCTTCAATATATCTGATAAATCACAATTTATCGAGTCTAAACTGCAAAAATTGCATAATATCACTACACATTTAACACATATAACAGAAAATACTGCTTTTAAAGGAATCTGGGATTTGTTAACCTCTTTATTACCTAGCTGTGCTTGGTTAAAGGATCTGTCTGTTGGTATCATTATCATTATATGCCTTATCTCCTATATCTATATTAAATGTGTACCTGTATGTTGTAACTGTTGGAAGTATTGTTATCAAGTAACGAAACCAAAGAAAACAAATGAAGAATCAAAAGCAAAATTAGGGAGACAGGAAGTATCCATGTTATAAAACATACATGTTGATTTACAGAAATAAAACTGATAAAAAGGAAAAGGGAGGATTGAGAGAAAAAGAATTATTCCTGTAAAGAATATAGCCTAAGTGACTCCATATTTACCCTTTACATAACCTGAGCTAACCCTCAGCTATTAAGGTGAGTAAGATATGTAGAAAAGGGAAGTGTGTATGATGCCTGTTTTGAAGAAACAGAAGTTTTGGTACATTCTAAGTTGGGTCAGGCTGACCCAAGCTCCACTGAAAAAGGAGGAAGAGACTAAGTGTCCAATTAATAAGAACAAGAACAAACAATTATGAATACATATTTAGAGGGTATTTTTATAGGGTAATTTTGGAGGGGAACTCCAGGGTGGAACATGTGAAGAAAGCCAAAACATTATATAACAACTGAAAACATTATCTGGTGGGGGCATTCTAATTGTTTTGCTGATCATCTGAAATCGTATTTAAACCATGTAACCAGAGTGATAAGACGTTCTTTTTCTTTCATGGGAGAACCCTTTTGCAAAAGTTTATGGGATACATATATCCTTACAATAAATCTGCTTTTTACTTGTTCATGGTCTCTGTTTCACTTTTTATGAGGTTTGCTGTTTTTTTAAATCTCACATGTCCAGAAGCGAGAAACTATTAGGCAAAGATTAGAATATGGCTAGAGAAAATGACACAGCAACATATTGACTTAAAACCAGAATTGTTTCTGTTGGGTATTCTTTCAGAGAAGTATAGTAAAGAACACACATATTTGATAATACATGTAATAGCGGCGGCGAGAATTGTGTTTGCACAAAATTGGAAAGGAGTAAAAATTCCTACAAAGGGAGAGGTAATTAAGAAAATATTTGAGTATGCAGAAATGAATAGGTTGACATTGGCAATTAAAGGGAAAGAAGAGTCGGAGTATTTTAACATATGGGGAAAATTTTATCAATGGATAGAAAGTGAGTATAGATAATAAACATGGTAAAGATAAGAACTTTGGGATGAATAAATTGTAGTATATTATGAAAAAGGGAAGACAAATGTATATATTAAGAAATGATGATAAATTATGAAGATGATAGCACAAAAATGCTATACCCAGATGATACATGTATTGATTAATAATGTACAGGAATGTAAGAAGAGACAAAATTATAAAGTAAAAAAGAAATTTGAAATAAAGATTATGTGAATAGAAATTGGAGCTGCTCAAATACCATCTCAGATTGAATTGAGAAAGGAAACGACAAGGGAGTGGAAAAGGGAAGAGGGGTAGAGAGGGGGAAGGAGGGAAGTTGGGAGGTGAGGAGAAAAGAAGAATGGAAAAGGAGGAGAAGAAAGAAGGGGAAAAGAAGAGGAGGAGAGAGGGTAAGAAAGGGAAGAAGGAGAGAAGAGAGGGAAAAGAGGAAAGGAAATAGAAAAGGGAAGGAGAGGAGGAATGAGGAAAGTAGAAAGAGATAGAAGAGGAGAGAGAAGGGAAGAAGAAAAGGAAAGATTGTATTAAAATAAAGGAAGGAGATGGTAGAAGAGCAGACCCAAATAACTAATTAGCAAATGGAAGTTAAAGAACAAGATGAATGAATAATGATTAAAGATGGACAAAAGACTGTACATTTAAATATGTTGATAAAAAATAAAAATAAAAAACTTTTAAAAGTTTGGGGTATCTTCCTAGCTGGATTTATCTTCTCTCCAACCAGCCGTTATTACTGCATTTCATAGAAAAAACATTCACCAGATCGCTTCAACATTGGTTAAGGTCAAGGTTGGGGGTGATTTAATTGGGGAAGTGGGTTACTCAATAAGGGAAAACAGGATTTTCTGTTTTATGAGGCATCCCACTCTTATCCCAAAGAGCAATTACCTCAGTTTCAGGTTATAAGAGACAGTTAAACCTATAAAATAACTCATCTGTTAAAAAAAGTAAACATCAATCATTGGTTAGATTCCTGTCAAAGATAATGGCAGAAAAGGAGGAATAAGCTAGAGGATTTAACCAACTCCTGTTTAAATATATCTTACAATTTGTAAATCACAACATCAACATTCATCAGTGAGCCAGGTAAGATAGTAGCAATGATAACACCTTTAATGCCACTCCTGCTTTCTGAAGATTTAAAGGTGGATAGAGGGAGCAAGCTATTCTCCAAAGCACATTAAAAACTCTGTTATTCTGTTAAAAACAAGCAGAGCTTCAAGCAAATGGTTGATCCATTAGCTTGGGCCTTTGTCCCTTCTCCTGGATGGTCCTGGTGTCAATAGTTCACAAAAATTTCTGGATTCCAGGTAGGATCTAAGAATACATAAAACATTTAATCATTTAAGGAGCTAGATGAGCAAAAGCTAAATCAGCCAGAAGATCACAACAGCTTCTGATCAAGAACGGACAAACTTGAATTAACTGACCAGTAACCAAACAGCAATAACATTTCACATATCTTAACTCAATACAGGAAGTCCTTGACTTACAACCACAGTTGAGCCCAGAATTTTATATTGCTAAGTGAAAAAATTGTTAAGAAAATTTTGCCCCATTTTATGATTTTTCTTTCCACATTTGTTAAGCGAATCACTGCAGTTGTTAAATTAATAACCCAGTTGTTAAGTGAAACTGGTTTCCCCATTTGCTTGTCAGAAGGTTGCAAAAGGGGATCACATGACCCCAGGACACTGCAACCATCATAAATATGAGTCAGTAGCCAAGCATCCAAATGTAAATCACATGATCATGGAGATGCTGCAACTGTCATAAGTATGAAAAATGGTCATAAGTCACTTTTTTCAGTGCTGTTCAGGGGTGGTATTCAGCTGGTTCGGACCAGTTCAGGCAAACTGATAGTACTGACCTGCGGATGGGCGCAACCCCCCGCCCACCTGCCCTGGCACTATGCCATCCTATTTAGCCATGTTTTCAAGCAGTGCACATGTGATAAAGCCATGCGTGTGAACAAAGGGCATGTATGGAAGGCCATGCACATCAGTGGTGGGTTTCAGCTGGTTCTGACCAGTTCTTGCGAACCAGTAGTGGAAATTTTGAGTAGTTCGGAAAACTGGTAAATATCACCTCTGCCTGGCCCTGCCCCCAATCTATTTGCTGCCTCCCAGTCTCCCAGCTGATCGGCTAGAAGGAAAAAAATCAAGGCTTGCTTTTCACCGGGGAGATCGCTTGACGATGAAGAAGAAGAAGAAAAAACAAGGCACCGTCGTTTTAAATTGACAAGCCAAGAAGCAGCTGCTGGAAGGAGGTTTTTACTTGCAGAAGCGAAGTGATATTCAGCGGTTCGTTTCTGGGTCAGCTGAACAACAAACTAGATAAGAGGAGGGATTCTTATATGGTTCTATGTTTTTGAAGTTTTGGGGTTTGTGCAACATGGGCTTTGTGTAAGTCGAGGACTACCTGTACAGTGACTTATAATTCTGAACCCAATAATATTGGGTAATTGGCAAACACTCCTAATAAGGATAGCATTTGTGCTGATGAACTGTGCCATTTCCCTGCCCCTAGTTCCAGAAAACCATGCTAACTAGTCAGAGGAAACAGAAATTCCAATGTTTTCAAAGACTTGTGAGTTGGAATGGACTATAGAGGTTATCCAGTTAGTACACCCCCCTGCTCAATACAGGATCCTTACATCATCTCTCATGGATCATCTTTTGGCTTATTTGAATCTTCTACTTAAGAGGAAAAACCAAGTCACGGGACAATTTTGTTCCACTGGCTAATAATTCTGAGTTCTGAGGGGATGACATGATAGCAGTGTTCCAATATCTAAGGGGCTGCCACAAATTTCCTCCATGGTCAGACTTTTGGCACGCAACACCAAAAAGGTTCGCCATCACTGGTATAGGGTTTCCTGCCTGAGCAGGGGGTTGGAGTAGAAGACCTCCAAGATCCCTTCCAACTTTCTTTTTCTGTTATTCTGACCGTTACAAAGGTACAATGGCATTGAAAAACTAACTGAAGACTGGTCCTCAGGCCATTGCAGCATCCCCATGGTCATGTAATGAAAAATTGCATGCTTGGCAACCAGCATGTATTGACAATGGTTGCAACGTCACAGCTTTTATGGTCTTGTGATCACCTTTTGCAACTTTCCCAATTGGCTTCTGACAAGCAAAGTCAATAAGAAAAGCCGAATTTGCTTAATAACCTCATGATTCACTTAACAACTTCAGTGTTTCCCATAATAAAATGGCAAAAAGGTTGTGAAAGCAGGCACGATTCACTTAACAACTGCCTTGCTTAGTAACAGAAGTCTGGTCCCAATTGTGGTTATAAGTCAAGGACTACCTGTGTTCCATGTTCTGTGTGACCAACCACCCTTTCAATTTCTCAGGAGGAATATGCATTTAATGTAATATAGAGAAATTCAGATTCAGATTCTTGGCTTACAACATGGCCCAGAGGCATTTGTAGGCAATGGTCAAAAATGTCAAGATGGCCACTGCAATGGGTTGATAGCAATCACGATGGTGCAATTAATGTCTGCCTGTTTCTTACATGTATCGCACTGTTGTGGCTGCCATCTTGACTATTTTTACTATATACCCTGTAGATACTGTTGTCTCCAATTCAGGTCTGAGTCTGGTGCCGGAAGCAATGATGGATGCCAGACAGGGGGTGCAGGTTTTCTGATCACTTTTTATTGGACTACTCCAAGGAAAAGGGCTCCTGGTCAAAATGCCAAGAAGCAAGAACAAAGGATTAAGTAAGCATTATACATTTTCACTAAATGAAAAGGCAGGACAAGGCCAGATAATAAGAAATATCATCTAATAAACATTTTAGTAATAATTCTACAATTTGTTCTATTGGTCTCTAGCTGTCCCTATTCCTAAGACTTGGCTAATGAATGCCCCAGGAATTATCTAATGCACATTTTATTGGCTGCAGGCCATCACTGTTCCTAACTGCAAGTTGTCAGCTTTCTAACTACCCAGAATTGTTACAAGATTTACACATGCATATTTCGTGTAGATATGAACATTCTTTATTCTTGCTAGACACACTCCGCACTTACAGGCTTCCTGTTTTACTTTCAAGTGTGTGTCATGGCCAGGCTTTATTTTAGCATACAGCCCATCAATACTCCTAACGTGATTTTTTACTAAAAAGGAGTAGATCCCATCCTTTCTATAAAAGAAAGATACATGCAGGAGAAAGGTAGGTTCTCAAATGTATCTGTATTTTTCTAGAAAAAACATGCTCATTTTTCTCTCAATAAATTTCATATCCTGAAAATTTCGGGATCGTGCAAAAGCCTTAAAGAACAAGGATGGAGAACGCTCAAGTCCAAGAATTAATGCTCACTGATCTACAAGAAGGACACATTTTATCGTGGTTAATCCAAGATAATTATTACTTCTTAAATAACAGTTCCACAGCTTAAAAAGATTTTTAAAAGCCCTGTTCCAAATAATTAATAGTGCTTGAATAGTTGAGACAGGACAAAAACAGGACATCCCAGAACCTGATATATGATATGTCCACATGTAACTTGGCATCACTTTTGCCTAATTACCCCGGGGATAATAGCAATGTTCCAGTATCTCAGGGGCTGCCACAAAGAAGAGGGCGTCAAGCTATTCTCCAAAGCACCTGAAAGCAGGACAAGAAACAATGGATGGAAATCAAGGAGAGAAGCAATCTAGAACTAAGGAGAAATTTCCTGACAATTAGAACAATTAATCAGTGGAATAACTTGCCTCCAGAAGTTGTGGGTGCTCCAACACTGGAAATTTTTAAGTAGACAACTATTTGTCTGAAATTGTATTGGTATAGGGTCTCCTGCTTGAGTCTAGATAGGGCTAGAAGACCTCCAAGGTCCCTTCCAACTCTGTTATTCTGTCTTCCCATAACTTTCAAGACAATTTACTTCTATTTCAGTTATAGCGTAGTTCAGATTTCAGATTCAGAATATTTTCCACATCCATATTTGTGGGAAATTCTTGCCCTCCTCCCATCTTCCCCTTCTGGAATTCCCTTGTAAATTTCATCTTATTATGGTATCCATTGTTAACCTATCTAGTCTGTGTCTAGCTCAGGGATCCCCAATCCCCAGTCTGTGGACTGCACCAGGCCGCAGCATGCCAGTAATCAGGCCACGCAAACAAGGAAGCCCCATCCGCAGGATGCAGGCAGCATGCAAAACCACACCTCCTCTGGTGTGCAGAAAAATCTTTCTCTATGGAACTTGGGGGTCGCTGGTCTAGCTGACTGGGGGATTCTGGGAATTGAAGTCTTAAAATCCCTAAGCTTGACAGACATTTGCCAGTTTCTGTTGGTTTCATTCCCCTTACTTATTTAAGCAGCCTGCAAATGACTCTTTTTTTATTCCTCAAGAAAGACATTTGTTTCTTCTCCTCCCTACCAAATACAATTGTGGGAAGCCCTCCGTCCTAGAGAATGAAATGTTTTGTGGAATATTAAAAGAGGCAGAATATTATATTTCCCCAAAGGAGAAATGGAGAAAAATCTTAACAAAGGCAAGAGGCAACCCCAACAGCCTCCAGCAGATGCCTGAAAACTTTAAAGATGGATATTTTGTGTCCATTAAGATATCCAGAACAAATCTATTCATAAACAAAACACTTTCAGCTCCAAATGATGGAATTAAGAAAGACCTTTAGGACATAATAGGATTAACCTACCACCAACCAAATAATAAAAGCAAGCCTCAAAATTACAAAATACTATAAACTGTATAAAGATTCTTGCACTCATCAAGCTAATTTGTCAGTGATCTCAGAACTACATGCTGTTGTTGGTTCTGCTCATCAATAAACAGAGCCCTTCTTTCCAAATTACTGTACCTGTGTACGGTTTGCCAATTACACAGTGGCAGATAGGACAGCACTCCAGAGGGTTAACATCATTGCCCAGAAGATCATTGGTTGCCCTCTCCCTTCTTTGGAAGAGCTTTATAGCTCCCGCTGCCTTAAGAAAGTTCAAAATATTCTTAAAGATCCATCCCATCCTGGGCACCCTTTTTTTTTGAACTATTACCATCTGGCAGATGGTACAGGACAGTAAAAACAAGGATAAATAGGCTGAAAAACAGCTTCTATCCCAGGGCAGTAACTATATTGAATTCTAAGGTATAGTGCAGTGATGGCTAACCTTTTTGCCATCGCGTGCCAGGAGAGGGGGGGGCGGGGGAGGATTGTGAGCACACGTGCCCATACACATGTGCGCACAACCGCCCTCCCCCCCCGGCACATGATGGCCTGGTAGGCCCGTTTTTCTTTCTTACCTGGCTCCAGATCCTGTCTATTTATCTGGGAAGGGCGAAAACAGCCTTTCCCACTCCCTTGGAGGCCCTATGGAGGCTGAAAGGGCCCATTTCCTGACTCCCGGTGGGACAGGAAGTGAATTTTTTGCTGTCCCCAGTCTCCAGAACCTCTCTAGGAGTCTCTAGGAGCCTCTCTAGGAATCTCTAGGAGCTTCTCTAGGAGTGGAGGCCGGGGACAGCAAAAAACATCACTTCCTGTCCCACCAGAAGTCAAGAAATGGGCCCTTTCAGCCTCCGTAGGGCCTCCAAGGGAGTGGGAAAGGCTGTTTTCGCCCTTCCCAGATAAATAGACAGGATCTGGAGCCAGGTATGAAAGAAAAACGGGCCTTCCCCACACCCCCAGTCCCTCCAGAGGCAGGAAACAGCCTGTTTCCCTACTTCTGGTGGGCCCAGAAGGCCCAAAAATCAGCTGGCCAGTGGGCACATGCGCCCCAGAGCTGAGCTGGCGTGCCCACTAATATGGCTCCATAGGTTCGCCATCACAGGTATAGTGCAATACTAAAGCAATATCAGGTTTTCAATTCAATTGTATAGAACAGTAATGGCTAACCTTTTTGCCATCGCATGCCAAAAGCAGGGGGGAGCGTAGGGGGGGTCGCAGGTGCAAGTGCCCACATCCATAATTCAATGAGCCCCGCCCTCCTGAGCATGTGCGCATGACCCCCCCACACACACTTCCCCCTGCTTTTGGCATGCGATGGCCTGGTGGACCCGGTAGGCCCATTTTTCCCCCTCCCAAGGCTCCAGAGGCTTTCTAGGAGCCTGGGGAGGGCAAAAACAGCCTTCCCCATCTCCCCAGAGGCCTTCCAGAGGCCAGAAACAGCCAGTTTCCTGACTTCCGGTGGGACCAGAAGGCCTGAAAATCAATTGGCCGGTGCGAGCATGTGCGCTGGAGCTGAGCTAGGGCAACACTCGTGTGCCCACCAATATGACTCCGCGTCCCACCTGTGGCACCCGTGCCATAGGTTCGCCATCATGGTTATAGAATGTGAAGGATGTCTGCTTTTGTTTTATTTTTTATGTATAATGTACACCGAAGATGGCATTTAATTTCATTGTATGAGGTGCAATGACAATAAACTAAACTAAACAGTCAGCCTCCATTTTATTTCCAGCGCCTTTCTCCCTGATTGGAACTGGACCTGATTTTTCTTCCTACAATTTGGCATGCCAGATGGGACTCCAAGCCAACTGACCAATGGACCTGGCCTGGGTAAGCCTCCACCTTGCTGGCAGCAGACCCCTTGTGTCTATGGGTGGGTGTCCCCAGACCTTGACATTTGGAGCAAGGGTAATAAGGGGAGTTTTGAGCTCATCAGCTGCTTGGAAAGAAGGTAAGTACCTCTAAATTTTAACTTTTAAAGCCCAGGAAAGTGAAGGAAATGTCTGTATGCCTGTGTGTGTGAGTGAGAGGACCCTTCTCCCAATCATATGTGGATCCTGCTTCCTCTGTGTCTTTCCTAGCCTCAAAAAGATCTGCTCAACCCCTATTGAAATAGTCTGGGATGCAGGCAAAGCATATATGCGGGGAGTACTAATTCAAATGAACTCTAAACATAGACAGAATCAGCAGAAGAAGAGACTACAATTGGAATGTGAGATAAAAAAGAAAGAACAACAACTGATACAAAAACCAACAGATGGAAAATTGCAAATGGCCATAAAACTTTTGAAGGATCAATTTCAAATGCTTATAGCAGACCAAATGGCAACTAATTTACAATTTGCAAAGCATAATACTTTTACTAATGCTAACAAACCGGGCAGGTGGTTGGCGTACACTTTGAGGAAACAAGCATCTACACGAATTATTGATAGTACTGAATATGCTGGTAAAGAAGTTTATCAACAAGAATTAATTAAAAAGGCCTTTTTGGAATATTATACTAAGTTATATGCTAAAGATAATATACAAAATATTTCTATAGACGAATATTTAGAAAACAAGAGAGTTTCAAAAATTTCAACAACTCAAAAGAAAAGTTTGGAACGACTGATAACAGTTGAGGAGATCAGTTTCGCTATAAAACAATTAAAAACAGCTAAAGCTCCAGGGACGGATGGCCTAACCGCAGTTTACTATAAAACTTTACAAGAGGAAATGATTGAGCATCTTAAAGACTTATTTTGTAATATACAATTAGGAGGTAAGATACCTTTCTCATGGAAAACAGCTTTTGTCTCATTGATTCCGAAAGAAGAATCAGGTCCTAAGAAACCAGAAAATTACAGACCAATATCTCTATTAAATACAGATTATAAAATCTTTGCAAAAGTATTAGCCAACAGATTGATGCCAGTTATCCAAAAGGTAATTCATCATGATCAAGCAGGATTTATTGAAGGCAGATATATGAAGGAGAATGTCAGGCAAGTTATAGATTTAATGGACTATCTAGATAAGAATAAACAGATCTCTGCAGTGCTGGTTTTTTTGGATGCAGAAAAAGCCTTTGATCGAGTGTATTGGAACTTTATAATTAAGACTTTGGAAAAAATGGATTTGGGGGAGCGGTTTATACAAGCGATTGGTGCAATTTATCAAGAGCAATATGCACAACTTATTATTAATGGATGTTTAACATCGAATTTCAACATACAAAAAGGTTGCACCAGACAAGGTTGTCCATTATCCCCGCTATTATTTATCCTAACTTTAGAAGTCTTACTTAATGCAATACGGGACTCGAACTCCTTGACTGGAATAGCCATAAGGCAAGAGGACTATAGAACTAAGGCATTTGCAGATGATCTGGTTGTTACCCTATCACAACCTATGAAATCAATAATCCAGATGAAAGATATTATAGAAGATTATGGCATGGTATCTGGTTTTAGGCTGAACCAGAAAAAAACTAAAATGATTGTTAAAAATTTGACAGAGAGCAAAAAAAAGGAACTGGAAAGAATGGCAGGTTTCGAAATTGTTTCAAAGGTCAAATATTTAGGAGTACAAATCGCAGATTCAAATGTAAAACTGTTTCAAAATAATTATGAGGTTCTGTGGCAAAAGATACAAAAAGACATGCAAAATTGGAAGAAACTGCAGTTATCATTGCTTGGAAGAATATCAGCAGTAAAGATGAATGTTTTACCTAGATTTATTTTTTTATTTCAAATGATACCGGTGCTCAAATCAGATAAACCACTACTAGAATGGCAAAAAGGACTGAATAAATTTATTTGGAATGAAAAAAAACCGAGAGTTAAACTGAAAATAATGCAAGATACTCGTGAGAGAGGTGGTCTTAAACTTCCAAACATTCGATTATACTATGAAGCAGCTGCATTGACACAAAGTGATTGGTTTGGGAAAACTAAGACTGAATTGTTGAATATAGAAAGTCATGACCTTGTTTGGGGATGGCATGCATACCTATTTTATGACAATAAAGTGGATAAAGTGTTCAATAGTCATCTACTTAGAAATGCCTTGATGAGAGTCTGGATGAAGCACCGAACTAATTGGGATTATAAGATTCCGTTTTGGCTGGATCTTGCTGATACCATGTGGAATACAAATATTAAGTCACTCGGGGGTTTCTTATATAAAGAGTTACTTTATTTTGAAGAGGGCAGATGGCGACTGAAGACTTTGGATACGCTGTTGGAAGAAGGGAAATCTTTGACTTGGTTGCAGTACAATCAATTACAGATGAGATGGAAAGAAGATCAACAAACTGGTTTAATGGAATATGAAGTAGAATTGGTTGGACAGATAAAGCAGACAGGTCCAATGCATATTAAGAGAGTTTATAATGTTTTGTTAGAAAGGGATTCAGAAAATGAGTTAGTTAAAGATTGTATGATTAAATGGGCACAGAATTTCTCTCAACCAGTTATGATGGAAACGTGGGGAAAAATATGGGCTCAGAACGTTAAGTTTACACAGTCACAAAATTTACGAGAAAATTTTTATAAAATGTTTTATAGATGGCATTTAGACCCCAAGAAATTGTCTTGTATGTACCCTAATGTGCAGCCAAAATGTTGGAGATGTGAGTGTTTAGATGCTACATATTATCATATATGGTGGACTTGCAAAAGGGTGAGGGCTTTTTGGATAAAAATTTGGTGGGTTATGCAAAATGTTTTAAGGAAAAAAATACAATTTTCTCCGCAATTTTTCTTATTGGGTATAGTTAAAGATTTTACATTGGGTGAAACAAAACTGATTTTGTATATGGTGACAGCAGCTAGGTTGTTGATTGCCCAATATTGGAAGAGTGATACCTTACCGACTGTGGACCAATGGATTCAGAAGATGGCTGGATTTGCAGAAATGGCGAAGATTTCAGCTTTTTTAAAAGATCAGACGCATGAGAAATATATACAGGAATGGAATAAATGGATTGAGTATATACAGAATAAGTCTCAGACTAGAAAATATTATGTCGCTTTCAGCTGAGAAGGATTGATGATTATGCTAGTAAATATAGAAAAAAGATATGGAAGGATGAATAACATATGCATTGTTTGGGAATACTAGTATTGCATATAATGTAAGTCAAGGGGGGGAGGGAAAAGGGTGGAGGGGGAGGGTTAGGGTGGGATTGGGAGGGAATTATATATTTTTTCTATATGTATTTTATAATGTTGGGTAAGGGTGGGGGGGAGGGGGAAATTTGTATTTGTAAAACTTTTTCAATAAAAAAAAAAATCTGCTCAACCAACTGACCCTGGAAAGGAGGGGCATTTGGCCAGAGTACAGGACCTTCTGTTAGGGAAAAGGGAGAGGTTGTGTGAAAGTGGAATGGAAACGTGAGTGAGAGTGTCGAACCCAGGCAACTGGCTGAAATCTCTGGACAAAGCTCCATTCTTTCAGGAAAAGGAAGGAAGGTACAGTCCTCCCAGACCCCCTCGAGGTCTGAAACTGGGGCACAGGGCATGGGTGGCTTAAAAGTCACTGTGGTTGGGCTAGTGTGGCTTCAAAGTCGTCTTGCTCAGTTGGAGCTAAAAAATTGCCTTACCAAGGGGCAAGGGCTGAAAGATAGCTTTGCCAAGACAGGGGATTCCAGGAGAGGGTCACTCTGGGGGTGAGGAGAGTAAAGGTAAGGTGACCAATCATCCTCCTTTAGGGAGGACAGTCTTTCTTTTGTAACTTCTGTCCTCTCTTGGAAAGTGTCTTCCTACATGTCCTCCTTTTCGATATTTGAAGACTAATCTGTAAATCTCAGTATCTGATCGATGCAGATCTGATCTGTTGCGTGTGATGTGCCATATTTGTATTTGACATGACGATTCATCAAGGCTCGGTACAGTGCAGTGAGATGCGATTATGAGACGCATGCCCTCCGCACAGAGAATTGTTTTGAGAGAGTGCACCACACTCAAGAATGTGCTGCACGTAAGTGGCTTTGTTTATTTCTTACCGAAACACGACACAGCACATACGCACGCATTAGACTCACTTCTTCTTTTTTTTTTTTCAATTTATTTGTGTCCTCCTTCTCATTTGAAAAAAGGTAGTCACCTTAGTAAAGGAAAAGACTCACTGTGGGTAAACAGGTCATAGTCTTGCCTGAAAATATGGGAAATTCTGATTCCAAAGTCTCCTTTAGGGAGACTGCTAAAATCCTGGTATTAAAAGAGGTAACTCGTATAGTGTAACTGTCAGATATACTGAAGAGGCTATGAAGGACTCAACTGGCATATACTTATTAAATCCAATAATATTTGGATTTTATAAAACCGTGTTGATCATCAAGAGATACTTTAAAACCGATTTTACCTAATTTTGAAGTACTCAAAATATTGTGGCCAAAGGTAGGTGTATATAGCACTTGACTAATTTCCCCTATACCGGGTATAAAGATAGATCCTTCATATTCAACTGTATTGGAAGTACCATTTGCTGCTGTAATAGAAATATTGGTTGGGAGAATATCATATAATATGGATTTGTCATTGGTGGTATGGTGTATGCTTCCAGAATCAATGACCCATAGGTGCGTGGTGTCACGCAGGTATTGTTGGGTGTTGGGAAAGATGCCAAGTGTTTGGGATTCTGAGTTAGAATATATAGATTGTTCAGTATGTTGTCCCCTTCGGTCTTTATAATCTTTCTGTGTGGGACCCTTTCTAATGTAAAATTCAGTGTGCATGAATCTTTTAGGTTCAGTATGTTCTTTGATAGTATGGTATCTTTTGTTAGTCTTGTCTGTAGGGGTGTATCCCCTTGTGTCATGAGTGTGGGTGGTGTTATCACCGTGTGGAGGATGGGAATTGTAGGTATGATAATGTCCTCTATAGTTACAATAATTAAAATTATTTTGATATTGAGAGGGGTGGTTCTGCCAGTTTTGGTAGAAGGGATTGTGTGAATGTTTAGGGTAAAAGGGGTGGTCAAAAGAAGTAGGGTATCTATCAGTATGGTAGAGTCTTCTATCATAGAGAGGTTCAGATGTATGTGTATAAGCATTAGATCGTCTTCAATCTTCATCTATTAATTTGGATTTGATTTCAGCAACAGTGTACATATGGGGTGGGGGGTAAGGAGTGGAGACTATTAATGAATCCTGACCAACCAGGAATGTGTTTAATAGAATTAAAAATGATACCAATCATGGCAGTTTTGGTACAGGATGATTGCATTGAATCAATTGTTTTCGCATGGATTTGAGGTGGAAAAGATGTTTGGCCATAGATGTGCCAGGTTTATATATGGTGCTATAAAAGTCACCGGCAGGAGTAGCGATAGTTGCAGGTGAGGGTTTGTTGTAATGGTTTTGTAAGTATTGTCATACTTCTTGTGCAGTAAAACCTGTAGGTATAGAATGAACAATATCACTTTCTAAAGTTGACATAAGAGTGACATAAACACTATTGTGAAGCAAATTTAAGTCAGATGACAAGGTTTGGTAGGGGGAGATTCAATTATAAGAAATGTGCCTTTTCTTAAAAGATGTAAATGAGTTTCTTGTTCCCAAGTAGGGAAATTATTACTTGAGGTTTGTAATTTTTTGAAGTTTGGCGATAAAGGTAATGGGCCATGTTGTTTAAAATGTTACAAAACAGTTTCAATTTATAAAGATAAATTTACATTCTTGCCTAGAGACAAGAATTTTAAATTCTGTTAGAAAATAATGTTAAAATAAGCAATGAAAAGAAAAATACCTTTACCCTAATTAGGCCAGCAAAACAGTGTTAAGAGAATTGTGTTCCCTTTTTTCTTTCCTCCCTGTGTCAGAACAGCCAGAACAGTAAGACCAGCCCAAGGTTCCCAAAGAAGGGAATGTTAATTTAGCTCATTTAAAAGAAAAGTTTTGTTTGTTTGTTCTTTGCATTTTCTGTATGTGTTGCAAATGAGTTTTATCTGTCTATCCTTTTCCTGAAACATGAGGTATGTCCATCCACAAGAGCCTCTCAAGTTTGCTTGTGTAGGGAAATAAACTTTTTCTTATTTAAGTTACTTTTCTTATCCTATCTGTAGTCAGTAAAATTACTATGGAACTAATCCTGGAACCTCTAAGCATTTTCCAATCTCTAAAATAATATGGCCTTTTCATCTAAATTGTGTATTGATAATACTGGGCCAAATGTTGTCAGGATATTTAGATATTGTAATACAAATGTTAAAGGAAGATTCTCCATGCCTCTGACAAACTGTACACATTAAAATATTGTTGTTGTTGTTAGTTGCAAAGTCGTGTTATTATAGTTAATAGTAATATTAGCATTAATGCGGGTTCAGATAGATGACCATTGAAGGTCTCTTTTCATTCACAGTATTGTAAGCAAGAAAATGTGTTTCTTTGAGAAAGGAAATGCATCCAACTAGATAGAGCACAAATTCAGCTGAATTCCTTCTGGCTAGGACAAACATCATAAAGAGGCCCCCCATATGTCAGAAGATAGGAACAGACAAGTGACATACAGCTGAGGGGTGGGCCAGGTCAAGAGGATCCACATCCCTGAGAAATCCTTCTGTCAACAAGAGATAATTTGACAGAAGAATTATGATTGTTTTGGCCAGGATATTGTAAAACTTTTGTAATTAGGAAATATCTCTTGGATGTAACAAATGTTTCTAAATGAAAACCGCTGAGTTCACAGAATCCTTTGTTTGAAACTGTATAAAGACCAGGGTCCCCGACCCATAAGTTGTTCAGACTTCCAGGTACGAATCGGACTCTGAACCTTATTGCAATAAACTCTGATTCTGTTTGCCCTTTGGGATGTTTCTCAATCTCTTCATTCCATAACAGTGTTCAACCCATCGCGACCCCATGGACAATGTTCCTCCAGGCCTTCTTGTCCTCTACCATCCTCATTAAAATATTAGGATTATAAAATTATTTGGAACTTTCAGCATTCTCAAGCAGCTAGTCATTAGGTTTTCTTTACAAAAACCTTTGTGCTTTACAAAATTTTTGCATTTGTTCGTTTTCAGCGATAGGACCCTTTGTCTTTTTTAAAATTCTCTTTCATCACCAGACATTTTTTGCCTTATTACCAGAATCCAGTTTCTCTTTTTTCTCATCTGTGGGGTCCATTTTCCAGGCCAATCTATTCAGAAACATAACACCTTCAGCTCCAGCTGATGGAATTAAGAAAGACAGGACATGACCTTTAGGACATAATAAAATTAACCCACCACCAATCAAATATTAAAAGCACACAAAGCAAACCTCAAAAATACGAAATACTGTAAACTGTATAAAAATCCTTGCCCTCAACAAGCTAATTTGTCAGCGGTCCCAGAACTACATGCTGTGGTTGGTTCTGCTCACCAATAAACAGAGTCCTTCTTTCCAGTCAGCCTCCATTTTATTTCCAGTGCCTTTCTCCCGTTTGGGACTGGACTTGATTTTTCTTTCTACATAATATAGCTGTGGTTGTAACTAATGGCTGAAAACTCAAGTGGCACACCATCATCATAGGCATTTCATTAACAATGTTCAGGGAGGGATTTTTGACTGGAAGCCAGCTTTCTCTTTGTCCCAGAAGCTCAGGTTTCAGCATAAAGCATTAACCAAATGCACACGGCATGTACTGAAAATAGCAATTTCTCCCTTCCCACACACACACACTTTCTGGGTAGAAAAGAATCAAAAGGGAATTTATTTACTCCAAGATCGCTGTAGCTCAGGGAGGGAGCACTGAACTAAATACTTTTAGTCGTTTCCGACTGCAGATAGTCCTCGAGTTACGACCACAACTGAGCCCAAAATTTATGTTGCTAAATGAGACAATTGTTAAGTGAATTTTGCCCCATTTTACGACCTTTCTTGCCACAGTTTGTTAAGTGAATAATTGCCTTTATTAAGTTAGTAACCCTGTTATTAAGTGAATCTGGGTTCCTATTGATTTTGCTTGTCAGAAGGTCGCGAAAGCTGATCACATGGCCCCTGGGACACTGCAACAGTCATAAGTATATGCCAGTTGCCAAGCATCTGAACTGTGATCATTGGGAATGGTGCAATAGTGGCAAGTATGAAAAACAGATATAAGTCACTTTCTTCAGTGACGTTGTAACAGTCACTAAATGAACTGTTGTAAGTTGAGGACTACCTGTAGTCAGCTGCAGGGGACACTAAACATCTCATGATGTTCCCAGACCCTTCTCAGTGTTTTGGCATCAGCAGAAAGAAAGATGGTCGCAAAACTGTTTTCAACATATTTGGGAGTAGAGTGGGGGTGGGGGTGGCTGGGAAGTAGAAATGATGCTATGGTGCAGGGGTCCAGTGGGAGGCCCGTAAAATGGACTCGAAACCACTCTACGGATAGTCCTTGACTTACAGTCATTTGCTTAGCAACTGCTCAAAGTTACAATTGACATTGAAAAGAGGGATTTATGACCAGTCCTTGCTCTTTCAACTGTTGCAGCATCCCCACATGATCAAAATTCAAGCTCTTGGCAATCAGTGTGTATTTATGATGGTTGCAGTGTCCCAGGGTCATGTGATCGCCATTGGTGGACTTCCCAGCCAGCTTCTGTCAAGCAAAGTCAGAGAAGGAAGCTCGATTTGCTTAACCATCATGTGATTCATTGGACAACTGCACTGATTCGCTTAACACCTGTGGCCAAAGGTTATATAATCAGGTGCAACTCATTGAACTGCTGCTTTGCTTAACAATGGAAATTTTGGTCCTTATTGTGGTTGAAAGTCAAGGACTACTTGTCCCTGTAAGGGGTTGGACCAGAATGCTTGCAGGGTCACAGGGAAAAAAACAACAACTCCAATTCAAAGACAGCCAAGGCGACTCAGAATTCCCAGCAGGGCAGTCAAAAGGGAATGACAAATGTGAAGCGGGCTCCCAACAGAAAAATAAGCGGAAGCTGAGCCAAAAGACAGGAAGGGTATGAACAATGTCTGCAATGTTGGCCTGCTGTATACAACAAGTAGAGAAAAATCTACAAATGAACTTCAGGACAGCATGCTCCTAGATAAAGTGACCTTTGATAAGAATAAAAGGGGTCTTCATGTTCAAATTGGATGGATTTGGCTACAAGAGCTGAAGATAAAGGAAACAAAAAAAGTCCACAGTGGTACAAAATGATAGAAATAGGAATTCTAGAATCAGGATATAGAGCAATGGAGGTCAAGGTTGAACCGCTTTTGAAACATTTAGTTCCTATCGCTATTCAACTTGCCAAAGAACTGGGAGGAGGGGAGCGTGGAAGAATGCAGACACTCCAGAGACCGTGTGAGCCAAGATCCCATCAAGGACACTGCTGCAAGTGTCTGCAAGAAAGTGAACAGTTCTCAAAACAAACAGATGAATCATAATTGGATAATGTGACCAGACTGGAATGGGGAGAAGAAGAAACTACTGTTTAACTACCATATTTTTTCTCAAAAATAAGACCCTGTCCTATATTTTTTGCACCCCAAAATAAGCGCTTGGCCTTATTTTCAGGGAGGTCTTATTATTTTGGGGTACATGGAGCAAGACGGGGCTCCTCTTGCCATCTTATCAGATTTCCAGCTCTCTCTCCCTAATCCCAACCAGAGGAAATGGTGAGGACCAGCTGCGCATGCACTTAAATACTTTGAGGAGGGCTTATTTTTGGGGAGGGCTTATTTTTGGGGGGAGGGCTTATATTCGGGGAAGGGTTTATTTTCAGGGGAGGGCTTATTATCTGGGGAAGTCTTATTTTTAGGGAAAGACGGCATACAAGCATTGTACGGGAAAAAATAGATTTGGTTTTGATTCTTCAGTGCCAAAATGGTGTATCCCAAAAAGTTTTGCTTTTGGGATTTGCAAGTTCCTGAGAGTGTCTACTTTTCTTAGTTCACTAGCTGGACCACTGACATTAAGCCAACTCTCAGTCATCAACCCCAGTTCAGCCTACTCGGTTACTCCGAGAGTGCTGTGAGGAGAAAGAAGGACGATGTCTAGCATGAAGTGGAAGGCAGAGATGCAGCCAAGGCTGGAGCAGTCCCTTCAAAAGAAGCACTGGTGGACTTCTGGGGTGATTTCACAGTGGTGCAGTGCAGAAGAATGAGGCTCCGTTCTTTCTGTCCGATTTTTCACATCTGGAGGCTGGCAAAGGCAAGGTCTGACCCTGGAGGGGTCAGCGTCATAGAGGGGACACTCTAGGGGTGACAGGGTGAAGAGTGATCCCCTGTTGCAGAAGGAGGAACTGGCTGTAATGGTTGGGTCTGGAGGTGTGACTGCCTGACTGAATGGTGGAGGAAGCAAAGAATGAGAAACAGCGAGAAGTATAGGTGGAAAGTAGCAGGTTAAAATGAGATACGAGGTTGCTTCTCTAAACTGGTAGAATCTACAAGCAGATGGACAAGTGAGTCTCCAAAGTGGGAAAAGTGGTGCTTTAGTGGTGGAAGCGAAGCACTGAGAAGACGGCAGAAAGAGAAGAGGGTGTGATTTGATGATCTGAACAGGAACTGTGTTGGAAAATTGTATAACCAGAGTAATTATTGAGACTGAACTTGTGGTGAGTGATTTCGAGTGATTAGAGATTGTGGAGAGCAGATAGGAAAGGAATATATACAGAAATATTTTTTGATACAGACAGAGACGCTTTGAGCGTGAAAAGAAATGGCAGTGACTGTGCATACTAGAGGGAAGCTGGTATCTTGGATCTGGAAAGTGGAGAATGGAGGAGTTGTGGATGAAATAGGGAGATTTAAGAGAAAAGAACTTTTTTGAAACTGGTGAAGGTCTTTGGATTGGAAACTTCATCTACCAGCTGTGTATATTTATTACTTAGTACTGTATAAATTTATATTTCTATATCTATATTTATAAATATTTTATATTTACTATTCAGTATTAAATTTATTTACAGTAATGTTTATTTAATAAATTTAAATTTAATAAATTATTACATTTATTTACAGTAATACAGCATAGATGTATATATAAGTATATACATTAGATATATTTACAAATAGATAAATTTATAAAGTGATTAAGAGGTAATACCTGTATGATCTTGAAATACAAACTCTAATTTTATATACTTAACATTTTGGATATACGAATAGATAGATTTAAAATGTGATACAACTTTTAATTACTAGAAATTATCTGCCTGTGTATTGGTAAATGAATTTAGACTGGAAATGACAACGATATAGCTAACGAGAAGTGTTGAACTATTAATTAATTACAGATATAGGATTAAGGTAGGATAATAGAGTATGTTATCTAACAATAATAGATATTTGATAAGTGAGCAGATTAGAAGGAATTTTTACTAGAAAAAGGCTCTTTGAGACAATAAAGAATAGACAATATTTATTTATTTATTTATTTATTTATTCATTCATTCATTCATTCATTCATTTTTATATGCCACCCTTCTCCGGAGACTCAGGGCGGCTTACAATGCGTTAAGCAATAGCCTTCATACTTTTGAATATTTATACAAAGTCAGCTGATTGCCCCCACAAACTGGGTCCTCATTTTACCCACCTTAGAAAGGATGGAAGGCTGAGTCAACCTTGAGCCTGGTGAGATTAGAACTCGCAGTAATTGCAGGCAGCTGGATAATGCCTTAATAGGAGGCATTAGCCTGCTATGCCACTCAGGCTACCAATATATGGTACTGTGGAAGAAGCTCTTTAAGAGTTTAAGTATGACAAGTACAATGACGATCACTAAAACTGCAAAGAAAACTACACAGATAACAGCCTCCCCATCAGGACAGAAAGTAATAGGAGATATGCTGGGGGGGGGGGGTGAGAAATCAGGATCCTCAATAAGCTTACAGAGTATGCAGTCGACATTGAATAATGATTCAAGAGGTGGTCCTGAAAATGCAAGAGTCAATAGGTAAGAGCCACACGGAAATGAAGAATGATATGGGTGAAGTGAAAGAAGACATACGGAAATTAGACAATAAAATGGGAGAAATACAGGAGATAATTGCTAAAAACGAACAGAGAATAAAATTAGTGAAGGTAAGAACAGAGCAAACAGAGAAGAAATTAGAAGAAATGGAAAAAAGACTGCTGGCAGCAAATAAAGATTTGGAAGAGGCAATAATATACCTTGAATTGGAAAAATCTGTCTTTTATTTAAGATTTCAAAATATAACGGAGAACAAAGAAGAAGACCTTGGAAATCTTGTGACAGAACTGTTGGCTGACAATATGCAGATGAATAAACTTGAAATGCAGAATGGCATCGATGAAATCTATAGAGTGCACACTAATTATGCGAGACGTCACAAATTACCACAAGAAGTACATGTATGCTTTACAAAAAAAACTTATCAGAGATGAAATATACAGAAGGACACAAGATGTACCATTGATCTATAAAGGGAGAGAAGTATTGACTCTTAAGCAAATACCCAGAAGAATTAGATAGCAAAGGCAGAAATATCAATTTCTCTCCTCACAACTGGTCATGTATAAAATAATGTTTCGGTGGCTTGTTCCAGAGGGTATGTTAGGTAATTAGACTCAATACACTAGATAAAGCCCAAGAATTCTATGAACAGTATTTAGCAACAGATGAGGAACAGGAGAGTGGAGAAGAGACAGAAGGTAATAGCCGGGAAGAACAACATCTGGAGGAAAAGGAGTTGAACAAAGAAGTAAGAGAGAGGACTGAAAGAGAACAATAGGAAAGGGAGAGGAAGAGGATGCAGATGCCATGGGAGATAAGACCAAGGAGAGGAACAAGGACTATTAACAAATGATAATATGGAAGAAGAAATTAAATTAATATCAATTAATATAAATGGCTTAAATTCTCCGGCTAAAAGAAAGCAAGTACTCTCCAAACTCCAAAAGCAAAATATGGACATTACATGTCTACAAGACGTCCATATTAAAAAACAGCAAGGTAACATCTTAGAATCCCCCAAATTAGGGAAACTCCATTTGGCTCTTGCATCAAAAAAAAGAAAAGAAAAAAAAGAGGGGTGTAGCAGTATTCATAAAGGACTGGCTACAACCGAGACAAATTTATGCAGACAATGAAGGGAGAACACTATTAATTGAAGTAACAATAAGACAAAAGCAAACTCTATTGGCAGTCATCTATGCATCAAACACTAACCAGAGGGAATATTATCATAAATTGCATGGGAAAATAGTAGAATTAGAACCAGAAAATATTTGTCTACTAGGTGATTTCATTGTGGTGTTAGATCCTAAAAAAGATTACATATCTGGAAAAAAAAATAAGAAGAAGAGAAAAACATTACGGACCACATTCTTTGATATGATGCAAGAGCTGAACTTAAAGGATATTTGGAGAGAATTAAATCCACAAAAAAGACAGTATATCTTTTTCTCTAACCCACATGATTCATGATCCAGGATAGATATGGTATGGATGGACTTGGAATTAGGTAAAAATATAGTTGAGGTAGAGATAATACCAAATACATAGGCAGACTATAACCCGCTAATACTGAAATGGAAGGGAAGAGCAAAAAAGAGGGGGAGGTGGACCATGAATTAGAGGGTGCTAAAAGAAAAAAAGTATGTAC
The DNA here is from genome assembly GCA_012654045.1 of Ptyas mucosa. NCBI lineage: Eukaryota > Metazoa > Chordata > Lepidosauria > Squamata > Colubridae > Ptyas > Ptyas mucosa. Next base: position 4,996,154 of record WNWU01013574.1, read on the forward strand.
AATGAATAGAAAAAGAATTGAACTTCTTTTTAAAGGAAAATCTAAATGAATATGCAACTCTACAGAATCTTTGGGATACGATTAAAGCTTACATTAGAGGCTTAACAATAGCCTACAGGGTGAGAAGAAATAAAGAAAAAAGAAACAACAAATAGAGCTACAGGAGAAACTTGAAGAATTGGAACTTAAGATACAGAAATCCCAAAATGAGAAAATTAGAAGAGAAAAAGAGCTGATTAAACATAAAATAAATTTAATTTCCCAAGAAGAAATGACCCAAAAACTTAGATCGACAAAACAAAACTATTTTGAACACACCAATAAACCAGGGAAATGGTTGGCCTATAAATTGAAGAAAGACAAAGAAAAAAAGTTAATAACAAACTACAGGACAAAGAGGGGAATACACATCATCAAATGGAAGAAAAAAAGAGTATAGCCCAAAATTTCTTTGAAACTCTTTATAGACAGGAGAAAATAGAGGAAGAAGATATTAAGCAGTATTTAAATGAGAGAAACTTCCTTATAATACCAGATGAAATGAAAGAAATGTTAAACGACAAAATTACTGTGATGGAGATGAAGGCAGCAATTCAAAAGCAAAAAAATAATAAAACCCCAGGACCAGATGGTATCCCTGCAGAGTTCTACAAAGAAATACAAAAAACATTGGAGATATTATTATTGAACATATATAATGAAACATTAGAACAAGCAAAACTACCAAAGACATGGATGGAGACATTGATAACACGTATTCCAAAAGATAATACAGATATACAGCAAATTAAAAACTATAGGCCAATCTCGCTGTTTAATGTTGACTACAAAATATTTGTGAAAATAATGGCAGAAAGAGCCAAAAAAATACGAAATGAAATTATCTATTCAGACCAAAATGGGGTTTTGCCCAATAGACACATAAGAAATAATACACGGATTATTATGAACACATGATTAGAATATTATGAAGTTCATCTGGAAAAGCAAGCAGCGTTAATGTTTGTAGATGCTCAAAAAGCCTTTGACAATTTAAATTGGAACTTTCTTATTAATCAATTAAAAATTATAAATTTTGAGGAAAAATTTATGGGAATGATTAAGGCGATTTATTTCAATCAATGGAAATAATAATAAATGGGGAAACAATGAAGGAGATTAGTAAAACTAAAGGGGTAAGACAGGGATGTTCCCCAGGGGTGGGTTCTACTTATCTTTACTATCAGTTTGGCCATGCACGACGGTGCTGGAAAGGTAAGATAAACATCCCGCTTCTCCCCTGCCCCACCTTCCACCCCTCTCAATAAAGAGACGGTGGGGAAGAGAAGCAACCAGGCTACTATTGCCATTGGGGTGGGAAGGGACATGTTGGGCCGCAAGATGTGCCTCTTATCTTTCCAGCACTGTCACATTCCTTGCCCTTCTGTCCAGGGAGACACGTTGTAGAAAAAACTTTCTCACGAATTCAGCCAAACTCCTTGATCTCACATTTAAGGTGGGGGTGGGTGGCTAAGCGAGGGGCAGGAGCCCTGTCATGCCTGGTAGGGGGGGAGAAGAGACAGCAAGGGGAGCCACGTCTCGCTCCATGCATCTCGCTTTTCCCCCACCCCACCTGCCAGAAATGAGTCTTTGTGAGACTCGTCGCACTGCTGCCGCTGCCTCGTAGAGCAGGACTCTGCAAGGCTTATGCCATTGCGTGCAGGAACTGTAGCACAGCCGCAAGGTTCAACATACTGGCACAGCTGCGAGCAGCAGGATGCCAACTGTGCTGTTATGATGAAGCTCATGGCGGTGCTGCAGTTCATGCATGCTGTTATGTATATAAGTTTGGGCGGGAAATTTGAATTAACTGACCATCAGCTGATTGGCTGACCACCACAGCTGTGAGGTATATAAGGGGAGCTGTTCCCCCTGGTCAGTTGCTGGATTCTCACCCTGAAATAAAGAGCTGTTATCACACACTGCCTGGCTTGCTGAGTCCTCATTCACCCAACTTAACATTGGCAACGAAGGTGGGCCAAAAGCCACGGCAAGAGCTGAAGCCACGAGCCAACGAGAGAGCTGAAACTGAGACCAGCCAGGCGAGCGAGCGGAGGACCGGAGAATCTACCTATGATGTCTGCCTACACCCCTCCAGTGCCTTTCAACCCTGCGGAAGAGAAGTGGGGATCATACATGTCCCTTTTCGAGTGCTTCATGGTGGCCAATGATCTCCAAGGGCTATCGGACGTTCGGAAGAAAGCACTGTTCCTGAGCCACTGCGGGCCGAAGGTGTTCAACATGGTCGAAGCCTTGTCGGAACCAAACACGGTCCACACCATTTCGTGGCAAATGCTGCAAATGCTTGTAAAGGACCACTATGCCCCAACACCTTCCAAGTACGTGCAGAGGTTCAAGTTCCGGCAGCGCAAGCAAAAGGACAGCGAATTGATCAGCGAGTACGTCACTGCCCTGCGTAAGGCCGCAAATCAGTGTGAGTACGGAGACTTGGATGAAATGTTCCTAGAGCAACTAATCTGTAGAGTTAGAGATATTCGCTTGCAGAGAAGGTTTCTCACAAGGACAAATCTCACACTTCACATCGCATTGGACGAGGCCAGGGCACAAGAGTCATCTACCATTGCAGCCGAGAAACTCCAGGGCGCAACACAGAGGAAAGCAGCACAGAAACAGCTCCAGTCCACCAAGAGACCATCTGCACTGCAAGCGAAGCAGAGTCAGAAGAAGAGGTCTGCAGGACTGAGCAGTACTGGCGGGACCGGAGAGGTAATCGAGATGCCTGTGCGAGTTGTGGGGGGCCCCATCCGCGCCAGAACTGCAGATTCTGAGACACCATTTGCCGGAATTGCGAGCGGAAGGGGCACATCGCCAGTCTGCAGAGCTAAGCAGAACCCACAGCACAAGTCACAAGGCAGCACCAGCCATTCTGAGACGGCACAGCGATTGAGAGCCAATCAGAGGGGAGGACAGCGGAGCAGCGCGAAATCCGAAGACCTAGAGGCCTGCACCATTCGAATCGTCAGGACCTGCACGTCCCTGGGTGAGAAGACCTACACGATGGTCGTGATTGAGGGCCAGGACTGCGTTATGGAGATCGACACTGGATTACCGATAACTATCATGTCCTGGGACAAGCTGAAGCAGACCCTCCCCAGCATCCAGAGATGACAACTATGGCACCAGAGGTTCGGCCTGCGCGACTATCAAGGGAACCGCATCCCTGTGGAAAGCATCGGCGAGTTCCAGGTGGCATATAGGGAATTCCGGGAGAAGCTTCCCTTCACCGTAGTCAGCGGCAAGCTCCCAAGCCTGCTGGGCATGGACTGGTTTAGAGCCCTGGGCATGGGATTCACGGAAGTCCAGAACGTGCGGAGCACCCTACAGGACGACCTGCTGCAGGAGTTCCAGGATGTTTTCGATGAGAGGCTTGGCAAGTATGTGGGGACCCCTATTTCATTCAATCTTGACCCCAATATTGCCCCCATCCGTTTGAAGCCCAGGAGGGTGCCATTCATGTTAAAGCCAAAGATAGACGCTGAGTTGGACAAGCTAGTCAAGCAGGGGGTGCTGGTGCCAGTCGACCACGCATGATGGGAAACCCCGATAGTGACCCCAGTTAAGCCAGACGGGTCAGTGCGCATCTGCGCTGACTATAAGTGTATGATCAACAAGGCCCTCCAGCAGAGCGCCTATCCAGTTCTGATCGTACACCATCTGCTACATTCCCTGGGCCCCGGCAAGCTATTCGCCAAATTAGACCTCGCGCAGGCATACCAGCAGCTACCAGTAGATGGCGCGACAGCAGAGGCACAAACAATCGTAATGCACAGAGGTGCCTTTAAATGTACCCGACTCCAGTTTGGAGTCAGCGTAGCCCTAGGACTTTTTCAAAGCACCATGGAGAGGCTACTACAAGGGATTCCTGGGGTCGTACCCTATTTTGACGATGTACTTGTCACCGCAGAAGACAAAAGACATCTTCCTGGCAGCCTACTCGTATCACCAGTACATCGACCAGGGGTGAACATGGGCAACGCCGACGCCCTCAGCCGTTGCCCATTACCGGATGGTTTAGAAGACCCCACACCCAGCCTTCCAGTGTTGCTGATTGACGTTTTGGACTCGGGACCCATTACTTCAGCAGAGGTAGCAAAGGCCTCAACTAGAGACCATGTGATCCGCAAGGTCTCGAGCTGGGTCACGAGGGGGTGGCCGGAAAAGACTGAGGGCGGGGAATTCAAACAATTTGAAAACAAAAAAGACGAACTAACTGTGCAAGGGGGTTGTCTTTTGTGGAGCGATCGGATCATTGTTCCCTTATGCCTAAGGGAGAAAGTGTTAGGTATTTTGCATGACAGGCATCCGGGGATTGTACGTATGAAAGGTTTAGCTAGGAGCTATGTCTGGTGGCCGCTAATGGACAAAGACTTCACTGAGTGGGTGGGGAAGTGTCAGCCCTGCCAGGAATCTAGACCAGATCCCCCGACAGCACTAGTAAGGGAGTGGGAGAGACCCCAAGGACCCTGGTCCTGGGTACACATAGATTTTGCCGGCCCATTTCACAGCCAAATGTTTATGATTATAGTAGATGCCTACTCCAAGTGGCTGGAGATTAAGCTCATGAAAGCCACTACCACCGATGCCGTAGTGAGAGAACTGAGACAACTATTCACCACACACGGGTTACCAGACACCCTAGTTTCGGACAATGGGCCCCAGTTCACAGCCACCCAGTTCGAAAGTTATTTAGCAGGGCTAGGAATCAGGCAAGTACTATCCGCCCCATTTCATCTGGGTAGTAATGGATTGCTGGAGAGATTTGTAAGGACGACCAAGGAAGCACTCTCACGCCTGGACCCAGGGGACTGGCAGGAGAGGATAGACAAATTCCTCATGGCCCAACATTCTACACCCTGCACCGCCATAGGTAGAAGCCCGGCCGAACTATTGATGGGAAGGAAACTCAGGGGGGTTATAGACAGGCTACACCCCAACTATTCCCCAGACAGCTTCAGAGGGAGTGAAAGGAAGCTTAGGGAGTTCACAATAGGCACACCAGTATTCGCAAGGAATTACGGGAACGGCCCTCTTTGGGAGACAAGGGTAATCACAGAAATAACAGGCCCCAAGTCATATAGGATAGATATGGGAGATGGGAGGATTTGGTGCCGACACATTGACCAGTTGCGGAAATGTTTGACCGACAACACAGAAGATTTCCTCACCGAGTCAGTCCCTGACTATCAACAAAGCACCGAAGCTAACTCAACCCCGAGTCAGGTGGAGGACTTATCTGTAGATCCGGAGTTCCAGCGCCGCCCCATCGTGGAGGATCAACCAGCTGAAGAAGTCACCGCCCAGGAAGAAATCACGGAGGCTCCATTGGCGGAGCAGGGAGAAACAGGGAGTTCCTCCGACCTGCTCGACGTCGCACCTCCGACTGAACTGCGCAGGTCGGCTAGGATGCGGACACGCCCTAGTCACCTGAGAGACTTTGTATGTAAATAGTTACCCCAAGTGACTTCTTGGAGGGGAGGAGTGTTATGTATATAAGTTTGGGCGGGAAGTTTGAATTAACTGACCATCAGCTGATTGGCTGACCACCACAGCTGCGAGGTATATAAGGGGAGCTGTTTCCCCTGGTCAGTTGCTGGATTCTCACCCTGAAATAAAGAGCTGTTGTCACACACTGCCTGGCTTGCTGAGTCCTCATTCACCCAACTTAACACATGCAATGGCACAAGCCTTGCAGAGTCTTGCTCCATGAGGAAGCAGCAGCAGCGGGACATGTCAGGGCAGTGGCCAATGTGAACAATGGAGAGGGGAGGTGATGGCAACAATGGGACATCCAGTCCCATGCTTACTGCCTCCTGCACCCCCAAAATAATAAGACCCCCCGATAATAAGGCCAAGTCCTTATTGGGGGGGGAACGAAAGAAAATAAGATCCTGTCTTAATTTTGGGGGAAACACAGTATAAACTAATGATGTCCACTGCTTACAAGGAGAGCCTCTATAAAATGTTCCACCATTAGCACTTACCACCAGCCAGATAGGCCAAAATGTTCTCAAACCGATCACCTAAGGGCTGGAGATGTGGCTACAAACAGGGAACTTTCTACCATATGTGGTGGACCTGCCCCAAGGCCAGAAAATATTAGCAAAAGATAAGAAAATTGTTGGAAGAGATAATTGAACAGAAGATAGAATTGAAGCTGGAATTATTTCTTTTGAGCATTTTCGATGGGAAAATGGATAAAAAATTGCAATATATAATGTTACATATATTAATGGCAAGCAGAATCGTCCTCGCGCAGAATTGAAAACAGGCCGATACCCCTCCAGATCAAATGATAATAGGGAAAATTTATGAGTGTGCAGAAATGTATAGGCTGTCTATGGAAATGAAGGAGAGAGAAGAAACCGAGTACTACCGAATTTGAAATAGATGGTATACCTGGCTTGATAATAAGCATAAAATTTAAGGTATACGTTGTAAAAAGCATAATATATAATGTAAAATGTATAAGAAATATATAATATTGATGATAATATGATTGTAGGTGAGTAGATATTATTATAATTTAAACAATGGTATAACATAGGATAGCAATTTATAGAAATAGAATTTATGTAAATACAATTATTACAAAGGATATTGTTACTGATATGGAAAAACTGTAATGAGTGTAAATTTGTGTTTTGTGTTTTAAATGTTGGAAAATTTAATAAAATATTTTTAAAAAGAAGAAGTGCTGTTGAGGACTCTGGTGAACACCAGAGCTCAGGTGGTTGTGACTCAGGAGTGAAATCCAGCAAGTTCTGACAAGTTCTGGAGAACTGGTAGCGGAAATTTTGAGCATTTAGAGAACCAGTAGCAGAAATTTTGAGTAGTTTGGAGAATGGGGTGGGAATGGAGATTTTGCAATATCCTTCCCCTGGAGTGGGGTGGGAATGGAGATTTTGCAGTATTCTATGCCTTTCAAAGCTTCCTGCAGCATTTCAAATGTTAAAATCTGTGGCTCTGTTGCTGGGACAAAGGCTTATAATTTAGAGGTGTGAGCAGGAGAGCTACCAGCACTGCCCGTTCTTTTCACAGTCTTTATTGGTTTTGAAGCCATTTCTATTTATTTTTTAAAATTCTTACAGCTGTCAAAACAACAAATTGAGAGTCCAGAAATTGTTTCACAGTCTTTTAAAACCTAAAAATCCTTTTTCTTTCTTTCAGCATCTAAATCAGTTTTAACCAGGGGCTAAGCGCCAAACAGAACTTGCTTGTTAACTTGTTAACTTTCACTTTCCACACCCATTAAATCTCAGTCGCCATTTTGTTGCCACTTTCGTTTCTTAATAACTCAGAGGAATGTAATACACATTGGAGTTAAGTTTTGATACTTGCAGTCTGAATTCTCCTGTTTTTGGTCTGTCTGCTACAATTCAAATCTTTGTCACACACGTTGCTTGCAGAGGTGTTCGCAATATTTTGCTCTGCTCTTAGCAGAGGCATCCCCAGATCTGGAGTTTTGACAGGCTTCCCGGAGGGCTCTCACCCTTTGCGCCCCAGGATTTTCCCTGGGGCTCTTGGGGAGCTCTACCCAAGCCTGTCTACTCACCTCTCTCCCCTTTGCCCAGGGAGAGAGTTTCCAAGCCACCAGACAGCTGTTTTTTGGCCGTTCTGGCGGCTTCAGGCAATCAGGGGACACTCCGGGAGAAGCGTCTGCAGCGCCTGTGGTGCTAGCCAGAAGTCCCATGGTCAATTTATTTTCAAAGCAAGCCCACTTCATTGTGTTCCCCAAGCTTCCATCAGCTCAGAAGCTAGCTAAACTGTTCGTACAACATATCTACCAGCTACATAAGTGTTCCAAAATACACATCTGCAACAGGGGGTTGCAGTTCACTGCAAAATTCTGGCAGGATTTTTTAAAACTAATAGGTTCCTTCCAGGGACTTAGTTCCAGGTTCCATCCAAGCACTAACGGGGCAGTAGAGTAGGCCAACGCAATACTCAGGCAATATTTATGTTTCTATGTGAACTATCAGCAAACAAACTAGGCGAAACTCTTGCCATTTGTAGAGGTAGCCTATAATAACTCAGTTCACAGCAGCACTGGGTTCACTCCATTCAATGTGGCTACAGGAATGAAGTTTTTGCCCATGCCAGAGCTTCCAAGGGAACCTCAGTAATGCTAGTGGAGTGAATGGACATCCTAAGAAACGCTTGGGGAAATGTGGAGAAAGCTTTAGTGAAGGCGGGGGAGTCACAAAGGAAACAAGCCGATTGGAAGAGGCCCCCCCAGAATTAATTTAATCAATTCAATTCAATTCAATTCAATTCAATTCAATTCAATTTATATGCCGCCCCTCTGCAAAGACTCAGATTGGGGATGAAGTATATTTATCCATGAAGTACTTGAAATTAAGGCAACCCTGTAAAAAATTGAGTCCTAAATTCATAGGTCCTTTCCCGGTTGTGTGCATCATCATCACAGGGGAATTAAAACTGCAGAAAATATTAGGGAAGGGGTTCCACCGCAATTTGTTGAAGCCCGTTAAAGGCTCTAACTTGAGACCAGTTGGAAAGGAACTACCACCCTCTATTTGGGTGAGAGGAGAGAAGCACTATGAAATTAATAGAATTCTAGATTCAAGGTACTATGAAGGGAAATTGCAATATCTGGTACAATGGAAGGGGTACCCGATGTCAGAAGCAGAGTGGGTGAAAGAAGAGGATGTTAACACTGATAGGTTAGTGAGAAGACACCCATGAAAACCAGGAGGGGGAGTGAAGGCTCAAGGAAAATGAATAATGATATTAATCTATGTTTGATATCTTTCCAGGTCTTCCCTTCTTCCCAGGGGGTCAGTTTGTCAAGGTTGAACCGCTTTTGAAACGTTTAGGTCTTATTGCTATTCAACTTGCCAAAGAATTGAGGGGGAGGGAAGGGTGAAAGAATGCAGATACTCCAGAGACAGTCCGTGAGAGCCAAGATCCCATTAAGGACACTACTGCAGATGTACAACAAAGAAGTGAACCATGCTTGAAAAAACAGACTATTTGTAATTGGACAATGTGACCAAACCGGAATGGGGTGAAGGAGAAGCTGTTGTTTAACTAATTCAATTCAATTTAATTTATTGCATTTCTATGCCGCCCAACTCCCAAGGGACTCTGGGAACTATACAAGCATTGTAGAGGAAAAAACGAGTTGGTTCTGATTCTTGGTGTAGCAAATAACATTTTACTTTTGAGATTTAGGAGTTCCTGAGAGTGTCTACTTTTCTTGGGTTCACTAGTCGGGCCACTGACATAGGTACAGTATAAAGAATTGTGTATTAAATAAGATAGAAGTTGTTTTAAGAAGCATAGACCTAAAGTGATCAGAGAATCTTCCCTTAACAAAGGCAGTAAGAAAATAAGAAACGAAGTTTTAGGATTAAAAGCACAGATAGTTTGGTGTAATGGTTAAAATGTTGGGCTAGAAACAGGAAGGTTCATGAGTTGTAAATTTTTTTCAGGTGTAAAAGATGGTAAGTGACTTTGGGTTAGGGTAGGGCTCTCTCAGCCCAACCCATCTCATAAGATGCAAACTTATTTAGGAAAACATTTCCCGAGTCTCTGCTACCTAGAAAATGTGCACATCATCAAATTTCCAGTCCTTGCAGAAATTTTAGGAAACAAAAGAGAAGTGGGTGGAGACAGACATGAATTGATATAATGCAGGAAGAAAACTTGACTCTGATTCATAAGGAACTCTGAAGCAGAATCTTTGCAAAGCTGGAATACTAAATCCCAAAGATTCGTCATCACATCTCTGCAGGTCCTCCTCTTACAAGCTCCCTTCTCCACTCAATCATGGAGTATTTAAAAAGAGCATTGGAACAGCTTGATCCTAAGTTAGTCAAACGCTCAAAGCTGGTGGAAGTTGAAGGAACCTTTTTACTTGATAATACTGCTGCAAACCTGGAGCTCTTAGGGAATTTTAAAGCCCAGCCTGATGACCTTCTCATTTGCACTTATCCCAAAGCAGGTAAGTGGGGAGGAGACATGGAAGAGCATGATGGAAAATTTGGGGGGGTGGGAAGAGATACAAAGCTTAAATTAAACAAGGAACAGGAGCCCAATCTCTAGATCAATCTATCTGTTCTCTTCACTCCTCATATCAGGGACTACCTGGATGCAAGAAATAGTGGACATGGTGCAGCATAGAGGAGACAAACAGAAATGTGCAAGGGCTCCCATGTATAAACGGATTCCCTTCATAGATTTGTTTCCTATGAAACCCATATCTTCAGGTGAGTAGCAAGGTACTGCTTCATGGAGGTGAATGGGAAAGGTTTTCCTTTCCATGAGCCTGAATTATGTCCATCCGTCTCCACTCCCACCTCCCATGTTGCAGGTTTGGAAATGGCAGAAGAAATGCCTTCCCCGCGCACCCTGAAATCTCACCTCCCAGTGCAGCTTCTACCACCTTCCTTCTGGGAACAGAATTGCAAGGTTAGCACAACTGTTGATAGAATCTCAGTTTTTCTTTCTTTTTATAAAAAAAAGGTTTTTTATTGAATATACAATTAAAAACATTGGACATGGCACAACTTTTCTGATTTAAACATTTCCATCAAGTTATTACCTTACAACAGATATAATTCATCTTCGATATATAAGTATGTACAGTCTATCACATTTCGAACACTAATTCTTTCATCTGTGGAGATTACTTCAATACCAATACTATTCCTACCTCTCACAGAATACTAGCATAAAAATTTTCAAACTCTCAACTTATCAATATTCCTTTATCCCAACATTCCTCCTCTTCTCCAACCATTTATTCATTTTATTCCAGATTTCATAATATTCCGTTTCACCCTTATCTTTGAGTTCTAAAGTCAGCCTGTCCATTTCAGTGCAAGTCAGTATCTTATTTATTATCTCTTCTTGGGGGAGGGGGGGTGTCTCTTTACTTTTCCAATTTTGCACGAAGGCCAATCTTGCTGCCGTTAGTATATGCAACATTAAATATATTGTTCCTTTATTATATTTATCTTTTGTAATACCCAATAGAAAAAGTTCTGGCTTTAAATCTATGTTTTGATTTAATATCTCTTCCAGCCATTGTTTATCTGCTTCCAAAAGTCTCTAGCTTTTGGGCATCCCCACCAAATATGGTAAAAGTTCCTGGCATTACCTTACATTTCCAACACATCGAAGAGGGGTTTTTGTTCATTCTAGCTAATCTTGTGGGTGAGTGGAAGATGCCACCTATAGAGCATCTTGTATAGGTTTTCTTTATATGTGGTGGCTAAAGTTAATTTTCTATTTCTTTCCCATAATTCCAGCCAATTGTCTAAATCAATACTGTAACCAACATTTTTGCTCCAAATTAGTATGGTTTCTTTCACCTGCATAGCATGTTCCAGTAAGTATTGGTATATTTTTCCTATCACCTCCTAGTAAAATTTTATCTAGTTCCATAAATTCTGTCTTTATGCCCCATTCTTTTTTATCTTTAATGTATTGTGATTGGACTTGAAGGTATGCCCACCATTCCGGTTCTATTCCTTCCTCATATAGGTCTTTCCTAGACTTCAGTTCTCCTCTTTTGTTTAGTATATCCTTATAAGTAATTACTTATAAGTAATTATAATCCTTATAAGTAATTACTCTTCCTAGTTTAATAAAGTTTGGATGTATAAACATCTCTAATGTCGAGAGCCAGTTAGGGATTTCCATAGAGTTGTTTGATTTTAACCCAGTAAAATGTCCAATAGTGCCCATCTAATATAATGCTTCTGGAAGTACTGGTGAGCCTTGGGTCTTCCCTCCCAAAGGACCACATGCCACCCTATTTGCATGTCGTGTCCTTCCAGCATTAATAACCTCTTGTTTTTTAAATTAATCCAATCTCTTACCCATGTAAGTGTTGCTGCTTGGTAATATTTTTCTCAATCTGGAAGGCTGAATCTCCCTCTTTCCTTTGCATCCTGTAATAATTTTAATTTAATTCTTGGTTTCTTTCCTTGCCAAATAAATTAGATATCATTTTATTTAAATTTCAAAAAAACTCCTTTTCTAATCTTATCGGTATACATTGAAATAAAAAAAGTATTTTTGGTAGTACATGCATCTTTACTGTTGCAATTCTTCCCATAAGGGAGAGTTGCAAATTTTTCCACCTACCAAGGTTCACCTTAATTTGATCAATTAATTTATCATGATTATCCCCTTTGAGTGTAACACATCTTCCCGTTATTTAAATTCCTAGATATCTCACTTTCTTTCTTGTCTGAATGTTAATCTCCCAGTCAATTCATTTTCTTGTGATTTAATCATATTCTTTTTTTTTGAAAAAAAAATTATTATATACACAAAGAATACATCAGTCATTTTTTCCATGCGGCATCTTGGTGTTTCCTCCATAACGTCATCTTTTTGCAGATTCTTCTGTCTTCATTATCACCCAATCTATTACAACATATCTCCAAAAGTACAATATTCTAATCATACCATTTTTACATAACTATTGATTTACTTATCTATATCTCTTTTCTAACCAACAATAAAATTGATCCCATATCTTAAAATATTCTGATTCCTCTCTTTCTTTAATCATCAAAATTAATCTATTCATTTCTGCACAATCTAGAATTTTTAAAAATGATTTAGTCATATTCTTGACTAACATTTTCGTTTTCTCCTTATTTATCCTCAGACCTGCTACTTTGCCATATTCTCCCAGTACTTCCATTAGCCTCACACCAGCCTGAAGTGGCTCTTCTATAATAAAGACCAGGTCATCTGCAAAAGCCTGTACTTTAAAATTTTCTTTCTTGATTTCTAAACCTTTAATTTGTTTGTCTTTCCGGATTATTCTATCTAGTCAGTACCTCTAAAGATAATACAAACGACAACAGTGATAATGGGCATCCTTGTCTTGTACCTTTTTGGATTTTGAAACTTTTGATTGTTTCTGGAATCTCAGTTTTTCAAGGTAGACCTAATAAGGAAACAAAAGTCATGCAGGCCAAGCCTACTTTTATTATAAGGTTATAGTATCAATATCTTGCAAGTCTGAATGCACTTCCTTTATCTTCATGAGAACTAGGGACAGTCTTGTCTGAGATGTTTTCTTGGATTATAGTTCTGGTCCAAACTCGTGTTTCTTTTATCTGACCAATATCTTGGTAGAGGATCTTTCTTTTAAAAGGCTCTGACGATCAAGGCTGAGTTGCCTGATCGGCAGAGGCTTTTTTTTCTTTTAACTCAGCTGGGATCGTCAGAGGCTTTTAAAAGCATTTTTTAAACAACCTCTTTGGCTGAAGAGGTTGTAGAAAAAATGCTTTTAAAAATTTTTTAAAAAAGCCTCTGATGATCGCGCGGATCAGCTGGGCATGGGGAGGGGGGGTGGCAGGCAGGGATTTTTGCTACCAGTTCTCCGAACCACCTGCTGCCATCGCTACCAGATCGGGCGATCCGGTCCGAACTGGGAGCATTTCACTCCTGCTAGCGGTCCTTGCTGCTCTCTGAGCTTGCTTGTTTTCTTGCAGATGTTTCGTTACCCTAACTAGATAACACTATGTCTTTATGATTTTCTGTCCTTTCTGTAGGTCATTTATGTAGCAAGGAATGTTAAGGACACCATTGTTTCCTACTTCCATTTTCACCGCATGAATCAGGGGATGCCAAATCCAGGAAACTGGGATCAGTTTCTAGAGAGCTTCCTTACAGGAAAGAGTAAGTGGAAGCTGCAGAAATAATAGGAATGAAAAGCATGTCGGAACTGATTGCTTGCTGAATTCTTAGCAGCAATATGCCATCATCATGCCATCACCATCAATTTCTTTGTTTATTAAATTTATTTGCCACCCATCTCACCACTAGAAGACTCTGGATGACAGTCACCATCGGGCTTACAGAAAACATGAAGTATAGCTCAGTGGTGAAATTCAAATTGTTTTACTGCCGGTTCTGTGGGTGTGGCTTGGTGGGCGTGGCTTGGTAGGCATGGCAGGGGAAGAATACTGCAAAATCTCCATTCCCACCCCACTCCAGGAGAAGGATACTGCAAAATCCCCATTCCCTCCCCACTCCTGGGGGAAGGATATTGCAAATTGATATTGCAAATCAATCAGCTGGGATTTGGAAGGCAGAGAATAGATGGGGGTGGGGCCAGTCAGAATTTTTACTACCGGTTCTCGGAACTACTCAAAATTTCTGCTACCGGTTCTCCAGAACTAGTCAGAACCCCACCTCTGGCGCATGCCCAAACTGAAAGGTATGCATGCACAAATGCACGAATGCACAGACATGTGCGCATGTATGGACATGTGCGTGGAAGTGCACATGCATAGATATGTGTGCACACATGTGCTGACATGCATGCACATGCGCAGCAGAGACCCAAAGACCAGCTGGCCAGCGGGAAGTGGAGCATCCCAACACTGGCAGCATGGCAAGAGGTAAGATCTTTTTCTTTTGTGAGCTTCTGTTTTGTCATTTGCAGGGAAACAGATGCTCACGAAAGAAACGCCACAGAGATCTGACCTGAGGCGACAGCACACATGCCAGCAGAGAGGGCTCTGCATGCCACCTCTGGCACGCGTGTCATAGGTTCGCTATCACAGGCCTAAAGTTATGAAGCAGAAAGGAAAGAGAGGTAAATCAAGATTCTCTTGTCATTTTTTTTTCTATTGCAGTTGCCTGGGGCTCTTGGTTTGAGCATGTCCAAGGCTGGTGGGAGGCTAAGGATCGT
>WNWU01013574.1:5015220-5026235 GCA_012654045.1 Ptyas mucosa
TGATTTATATTAAAATGTTGAATTTGTATTAAACAACTGTAATATTACATAATTAAGCAATGTGAGGATTGATATAAAAATAGATGACAATGGGAAGGGGTATAATATAGAATAGAAGTGAAAAATTGAATTTGATTAAGATTAGAGATGAGGATGAAGGGTAATATTGGTTTTTTAAAAAAATAGATGAGGAATAAATATGGCAAAAAGGAAATATAGAAATTGTAAATTTAAGTGAAATGACTAAACACTGTTTAAATTTGTGAACCGGCCAAATATTCTGTTCAAAGAAAATACATTGTATGTTTGTATGTGTGTTTCTAATTATTGCTATTTATTCATATTTGTTCTCTTTTATTCTTTAAAGTTTAACAATTCATTCTTTATCTTAATATCTTTATATGTGTTTGGGGTTGGTTTTCTTCCCTTTCATCTTTTTTATTGTACAGCAATCTTTCTCCTCAAACCTACCACCTCTTTTCTTTCTTACTTACTTTCTCTTCCTCCCCCTTCTTCTCCTCCCTACTTCCTCTTCCTTCCTTCTCTCCTCTCTTCCTCCCTCTCCTTTTATGCACATGGACTCCTTTTATGCACATGGACTACTCAGAGGGCTGAAAAAGTTATTTTTGACTGGTCCTCGCACTTGTGACCAGTCTTTTTTTATTTTGAAATTTACCAGTAGCCGCTGCATTTTCCACCCCCGGCTTATACGCGAGTCAACAAGTTTTCCCAGTTTTGGGGGGTAAAATTGGGGGGGTTGGCTTATATGCGGGTCGGCTTATACACGAGTATATATGGTACTGGTGACCACTAATACTTTGAACTGGGACTCAAAGCATTAGGAGACAGGGAAGCCCCCATTCATGTCAGAGGCACCATTTAAGGTGCTTCCAGGTTGAAAGAATTAGCTGGTGTCCCAGGGGTGGGGGTGGGGGGAGGATGTCCATTGGGGTTCCTTTCATGTTCCCATCAAGGAGCTGAAGCAAATGACGGAAGCTCACCCTCCCACTTGGGTCTTCTTGGACATGAGCTTCCTAACCTCCAGCCCAGCACCCTAATCATGTAAGCCACCACAGTCTGCAGACAGGCAATGAATATCAATCATTTTATGAAAACCAAGTAAAATACTTTAAAATATTAAAAGAAATTTAAAATTAAATTATACAGGTTTTTTTCCTCAAAGGCGAAATTAGGATATTCTCCATGTCTAAAATTTTCACAGGTCCAATCTGGTTTAAGACACAAATGTTTCTTTAAAACCGGAGCATTCATAGACTGTGGAGGAGATGAAGGTAAATTATGGGGATTCAAGTATCAAGGGAGGGGATTTGTTTGTAAAAATATTTTAAAACTTTTCAATAAAAAAAGAAAAGAAAAGAAAAAAGTCAAGTCAAAGATGTTCCACCTCCACAAGCATGGAGTTGAAACTTTGTCTCTTTTCATATGTATAGGTAGTCCTTGATTTACATCAGTTCGTTTAGTGACCAAGGATACAACAGCAATGAAAAAAGTGACATATGTCTGTTTTTTATACTTACAACCAACGCAGCATCCGCATGGACATGTGATCAGATTTCAGATGCTTGGCAACTGGCATGTACTTATGACAGTTGCGGAGTTCCAGAGTCATGCGATCACCTTTTTGTGACTTTCTGATAACCAATGTCAAGGGGGAAACCAGATTTACTTAACAACCCTGTTGCTAATCTTACAACTGCAGTGATTAGCATAACAACTCTGGCAAGAAAGGTCATAAAACGGGGCAACACTCACTTAACAAATGTCTCACTTAGCAACAGAATGTTGTGTGTGGTTATAAGTGGAGGACTATCTGTAATTAGAACCATTCTATCTCAATGAACATAAAAGAAGAAATGGTTTGTGGTCATCATCTTGACTTTTTAAACTCTCCCTGCAAAAAAATCTCTTGAGCTGTGGTTTGAAGCAAGTGAGAAAGAGGGGAAAGCACTTGGCTTTGATGACAACGCAGGTGGCCCTTGCTTAATGACCAGTCACTTAGCCACCAAAATTACAACAAAACCCTCCCCCCCCCCCAAAAAAACACTTGTGACCTTGTTTTAAAGTTATGGCCACTGCAGTGCCATGGTAGTCATTGATCACAGGGATACTCCAATGTGCCCCCCCCCCGCTTCCCCATCTTGCTTAAGCAGGCCCCAGCAGGTTTTGGGCCTGCTCCCCAACACTCGCCCATCTCTCACTGCACATTTATCTTTTGAAAATCTCCAGTCCTCATTTTGAGGGAAGGAGGGCAGGACCGTGTGGCTAGACCATGTGGCTACCTCCTGAAAGTGCCCGCCATTTTCAGAATGCCTACAATTCCTTGCAGTGATGCCAAAATGGTGGCCAGGTCTGGAAGGCTGTCATCCAGCCCGTTTTGCTCTCCTAAAACTATCTTTGAAGCTCTGAGGAAACCTCTGGAGCTTTTCATAGCACTGTACAAACCACATTAGAGAAGCAATAAACAGAACGGTTCATCCCTGGAGCTCATGGCAGCGTCCCAGAAATGGCTGCCATTTTCAGCATATCCGCAATTGCTGTTCTTTTACCAGGCAGGTTCCATTATGGTGAAGGATTATCTACACAATAGTAGATTGTTCTCCCCAATTCAGGTCTGAGCCTGGTGTTGAAGCCGATGAAGAACACCAGACATGAGATGCTGGTTTTGTCTCCTTTTATTGAAGCGCTCCAAGAAAAAGAGGTCCAGGCTAGAAAATGCCAATGAACTCCAAACAATAGAATTAAGAAACCTTAACACATTTTCATTAAAGAGGAAGGTGGGATATATAAAACAAATCATCTAATAAACATTTTAGTAATGATCTAACAATTGTCCTATTGGGCTCTAGCTGTCCCTATTCCTAAACCTTGGATGATGAATGCTGCAGAAGTTATCTAATACACATTGTATTTGCTTCAGGCTGTCTCTATTCCTAATTTCTAGCTGAGGTGTGCAGGATGTCTGACTCTTTGTTACTATTATCAGTCATCTAACCACCTAGAACTGATACAAATGTTACGCCTGCATATTCTTTGTGAATAAACATTCTTTGTTCCTGCCAGACTGACTCCACAATTACCGGCATCCCGATTTTCTTTCAAGTGCATGCTTCGTTTTAGCAGACAGCCCATAAGATGAAACAAATGTTGAAAGCAAGGACATGGGAATGGCTGGGGAAAGGCAAAAAGAAAAGAGGGAAGAGAAGCAGCTGTTCCAGTTTCCACAGGGACAGAAGAAGCACACTTAAAAATGGATTCCTCTTTTCACCCATCATACTTGAGGATGTGTGATAGACAGCCTTTCCTCTTTATGATGGCTTACCTTCTACTTAGGACTTTGGATCCACAATGACAATTAATAAATACACCAAGAAAATAAGCCACCAGGGGGAGCACTCTATCCATGCACATTTTTATCTTTTAAAACCCAGTTAAATTCCCTCAATGCTTGTAAAAAAAATGACACAAACTGGTATTTTTGCTTCCTTGCTGCTTGCTGGATAAGAAGTGTGGGACGGAGAGAGAAATCCTTCCCAATTTCAACTCCAGCTTCCATGGAGGAAGCTGAGCCAAACAGCATAAAAATGGTAAATAAAGTAAGCATAAAATATATGAAATAGAGCCATATTTGGCCCTCATGGGATTGGAATATCAGGAAAGTGACCATATTTTCAATTATTTCTATCTGTTGCCTTCCTTTTTTCTCCTCCCACTTTCCTTTTGAAATGCTTTTCCTATGAGCAATTTTTTAAGCAATTGAAAAGAAAGTTTAGGTAAAAATTAGAAGTCTTTAAATATAAAACCGGGCAACCCTCCTTTTTCCATCCTACAGTATAGGAAATGAGAGACCAAGCAACTCAATAAGAGAATTTCAGCAAAAGGAAATTTAATTGGCAACGACAAATGTTTTTGAACAAGAATTAGCTTTTTAAAGAGATGCACAGTAAAGCTTGGATTTTCATTTGGTTATGGATCCATGGCTCATTTTATTAAATGCAAGGAAGATTAATAATTTAAGCAGGCTTGATTGAGAAGGCTGTATGGAGGAGAAGAGCTGCTTTTACAGCTCTGTGCGGAAAGTCAGGCCACTGCCTTCCAGCAACTGACTACAAATGCCATCCAACTGCTCACTCTGAGACACTGTGAAATGTTCCTTCCAGTCACCAACAATACCTGCAGAATGGGGGGGGGGGGGGGGGGGGGGAGAAGAGAGAAGAGAGAAACAAAACTCAGTCGCCAGGTTTCCCCTGCTACTTTTCTGCGATTCTAATCCAGCAGGATTTAGATCAGGGGTCACCAACCTTTCGGACCTCAGGGACCAGTAAATTCATAATTTTAAATCCTGTGGACCACTAATATGATCTGCCTAATGACTGGCTGGGTGGGTGTGGCAAGGTGGTCATGTGACTGGGGGGCGTCGTCAACTCAATGTCACTTGCATCAAGGGGCACCTTGCCAGCCTCTACTCGCTACTCTTCGCCTGCCTGCCCGGGCTCTTTAGGGCCCCAACGGGAAGCAGTTGCTGGAGCTAAGCAGCCAACATGAAAAAGAATTGGCAAAACAGCTGGTTCAGTCCAAATTGGATCTGACCGAGAAGAAGGCTTAGCAGAAGCACCTCACTGAAGACTATGAGCATAGGCTTTCCAAACAGAGGAAAGACCTGCAGGAGTGTAAGGCCAGGTACCGGTCCCTAGCAGCTCAGCGGGCTGAGATGGTCAGCCAGTTCCAGGCCATGATGCTGTCTCACTGGAACAAGGCCCTCTGGCTCTTCGCCACCAGTGGTACTTCCCTCCAGCCTTCATTCAAAGCCATGCACCAGGAGGCTGAAGCAGACCCCAAGTCGGAATTTCTGCCCCCCTCCAACCTGCACAAAAAGACCCCGAAGGGGGAGACTCTCTGCAGCAACATTAATGTTCATTGCACGTATCCGGCCCAGGGGCTGTAATTTGAGGACCCCTGATTTAGTGCAATATAAAAAATGCAATTAATTTTTTCTGGGGACCACCAAAATTTTCTCACAGATCACCAGTTGGTGACCGCTGATTTAGATAACTTGATAACTTGTCTTTTGTAGTAGCTTACCTCTCCTCCAGTTTGTTTTCCCACACCTCTCAGTTGCATTTCAACATTGCAAGGATCATCTTTCCAAAATTTGACACCCATCATGAGTTTGGGATTAAAGCCTCCCCAGGTGTCAGCCTTGCCAGGTATACAGACAGGAAAGAAGACCAGATAGGGTCATTCTACTTAATTTAAATCTACACTGACAGAATCTTGCAAGTCTGAAAGTATAATTTCCTGCCATCTCTTTTACAGCTTGATAAAATTAGGGTGAATCCATGCTGAGCTTCTTGCTCTACCTGCTGTCTTTTATCTGACTGTTCCCTAAGCAGCATCTCTTCCCCCCACCTTCAAATGTCTTTCCCACACCGTAATTACATCAGATCTCACCAGTGTTGCCAGGCGGGACTCTCCCTGCCACATTTAGAAAGTGTCAAATCTGATTGCTTATTCACTCTCCCCATCTGCCCCCTCTGGTTTCCATCCTCACCTTTTCTGAGGAAGGGTGACACGGTGTGGTCCATGAGACAGGGAGACACATTATGATAATTAGCCATTGTGTTTCTTTTCATGCTCTCAAACTGGGTGTGCTCCAAAATCTGATTCAGAACTGGTTCTTGAACCTCTAATCCCAGGAACTGAGCTATTTTCCTCATTTCCCGAATTGGATCCTAGGGAAAGGGCTGAAATGATTAACGGGAAGGGGAAAAGTGCTAAGGGTTACTGACAGGAGATTGGCCATATTTATTTGAACATCTCAATCCAAAGTCTTTGTTGGACCTTCTCAAACATTTAGCTAGGAAGAATTCTTGAAATAATTTTCAAGCCTCAGGGAAACGCGGCATAAACATGACAAAAGCAAAGTGAAAATTTCACTATACAAGTTACATTTATCATCCAATTACAACAATAACGAAGTGGCAAGCTGGCAGCTAAGCTACGGCGCATACACATTCACATTCCTATGAGCGGTGGCATTGCACAAAGTTCAAGAAACAAAGTTTTATTCATTTTTTGATCATCAACTCTTGCAAAACCTTAAAATTCCATGGAGCCCAATTGAGAAAGATCGCCCAGTATCATTGAATTCCCTCTCTGAAACATTTTTGCAGCAAGTTTCTTCATTATGGGAATGGAAGCTTCTCACCTCTTTCATGTCTTCGTAAAAGAGATAAAGAACCGGGTGACGTTTCTTGGCCTCCCACCAGCCACAGACATGGTCAAACCATGAGCCACAGATAACTAGAAACAGACATCAGAGAACACTGGAAAGTTTACTTCAACCTCTCTTCCCAAGGAGAAAGAAAGAAAGAAAGAAAACACAGGTAGTCCTCTACTTACAACAGTTCACTTCAGAAGTTGTAGGTGCTTCATCACTGCAGGTTTTTAAGAAGAGACTGGACACTTGTCTGAAGTGGTATAAGGTCTCCTGCTTGAGCAGGGGGCTAGGCTAGAATAGTGGTGGCGAACCTTTTATTCACTGAGTGCCAAACAGGTACGCACTTTATGCACTTTGCGCGCTTTGCGTGTGTGATCTGCGCTAATGTGTTGCTACTCCCCATGCACTGCACACACAATGGCACCATCTGCGCACACTCACGGTTTTTGCATGCACCCACCCATGCACTGCGCTGTGCATGCAATAGCACCATCTGCACATGTGCACGGTTATCGCGCAGACAATGCACACACACGAACACCATCTTTGCATACGCAGGAGAGCTCTGATGATCAGTTGGATCCCCTGAATTGCACACATGTGCACCGAATGTGCGAACAGCACTTGGGGCGTGAGCACCTGTGCAGCTGCACTTGAGTTGGGCAACAGCTCGCATGCTTGGAAAGATGACTCTGCATGCCACCTCGGGCACACGTGCCATAGGTTCGCCATCTGGGGTTAGAAGAACTCCAAGGTCCCTTCCAGCTCTATTCTGATTGAATTGAATTGAACTCTAAGTGCCTTACAAACAAACACTTCCAATTCCACACAATGTGAGGATCAGCATGCTGATTGCAAATTGCACAGGAACCCCTTTTGTCTGTGATGAAGCATTGCAAACCTTAGAGTGCTAATTTGCCACCTAGCCATGAAACTGTGTTATCATGCAAATGTGAAGGAAATTACTACAAGCTAGTATATCCAATTATAAGATAGCAGCAAATGTGCAGATCTGAAGAGTCTCTCAGCTTCTAAACTTTTTTAGTCATGGCCCCTAAATCAGTGACATTTGTACCCTTTCCCCCCCTCGATATTTCATTATCCCAATAACAGTTTTTTGCATGGGTACAACATGGTTTTCAGTTGTGGAATGTGGCATGGTTTGGAGGAAATACAGGTAATCCTCAAGTTATGACCATAATTCAGCCCAACATTTCTGTTGCTAAGAAAGACATTTACTAAGTGAGTTTTGCCCCCTTTTACGATCTTCCTTGCCACAGTTGTTAAGTGAATCACTGCAGTTATAAAGTTAGAAACATAATTGTTAAGTGATTCTGGCTTCCTCATTGACTTTGCTTGTCAGAAGGTTGCAAAAAGTAATCACTTGACCCTGGGATTTTGCAACTGTCATAAATATGAGTCAGTTGCCAAGCCTCTGAATTTTGATGACTAACCAAGGGGCTGTTGCAATGTGTGAAAAACAGTGATAAGTAACTTTTTTCAGTGTCATTGTGACTTTGAAAGGTCACTAAACAAACTGCTAGCTGTAGCTCTTTAGACCGGTTCTACTCACCTTTCCCAGCAAGGAACTTATCAAGAAACTCTTCCCAGTTTCCTGGATGTGGCAAGGTTTTGTTCATGTGATGAAAATGGAAATATGAAACCACGGTGTCCTTGACATTCCTGGCAATATAGATTATCTGAAAAAAAGGGAAAAACAAGGGAGAATGCAAAAGCAATTTTCAAGACTTTCCCTCCCTATCACTCCTACGTGAGGCAATGCCCGTGCTCTATCTATAATGTTTGGTCCAGAAAGAAGAAAAAGAAAGAAAAGGCCAAGACACAAATATTGTTAAAGAATTAACCCAGGGGTGAAATCCAGCAGGTTCTGACAGGTTCTGGAGAACCAGCAGCGGATATTTTGAGCAGTTCGGAGAACAAGTAGGAGAAATTTTGAATAGTTCTGAGAACCGGCAAATACCACCTCTGGCTGGCCCCAGAGTGGGGTGGAAATTGAGATTTTGCAATATCCTTCCCCCAGGAGTGGGGAGGGAATGGGGATTTTGCAATATCCTTCCCCCAGGAGTATGGTGGAAATGGAAATTTTGCAGTATCCTTCCCCTGGAATGGGGTAGGAATGGAGATTTTGCAGTATCCTTCCCCTGCCACGCCCACCAAGCCACATCCACAGAACCGGTAGTTAAAAAAATTGAATTTCACCACTGAACTAACCGCATACAAACTCTGAAAGTTGAAGGAGGAGCATTGATTTGGTCAAGATTTTATAAATTCTTGATCAAGTCACAGATACCAAAGCTGAGTCCAACATCTTATTAAGTTGTCATCAAGCCAGGAAACAGAAAGTGGTGCCAATTTAGATTAAGCTGATTTCCTACCATTCTACCCCACCCCCACCCCCACCCCAATTGTCCAGACCTTGCACTTTTGTTCCCAAAAGGATGGAGCCAGGAGATGAACAGGAAGGTGACTTTTGAGTGAGCGTGGAGAAGGTCTTGCTTCTGCATTGTCCAAGTCTGAAACAACATTGTTCAAGTCTGAAAAACATTCAGGCAAGTTTTGACAAAGATTCTCATCGTTCTCACCGCAGATGCTCACCTGAAGGAAAGGTGATTGGAGGAAACATATCCAGAAAGGGCATCCGCATGTAGATGGGGGCTCGAGCACATTTCTGCAGATTGTCTGCATTTTGGATCATATCCACAGTCTCCTGCAACCAGGTGCTCCCTGGAAAGAAGAAGAGTAGAGAGTTCAACATGGAGAGTTCTTAGGAAGTGTAAAACCTTGAGGGTCTACTTTCCCATAGGCATCACAACAGGGTCAACAAAGTCAAAATGGCTGTCAAGACCATGAATTGAAACCCTCACTGTCATGTTTTAAAAGGGGTGGGGCTTTAATCGTGTGATCATGACTGCCATCTTGACTGCTCTGAACCCTTTCCCATCGTCTCTCCGCCATCTCAATGTTTAGAGTTGCTACAGAAAGAGCTTCTAAGAAACCAACTTTATCCTGAGAAAAAGTAGATTAAAGAGAAAGAAAGAAAGAAAGAAAGAAAGAAAGAAAGAAAGAAAGAAAGAAGGAGGGAGGGAGAGAGGAAGAGAGAGAGGAAGAGAGAGAGAGAGAAAGTAATCACATCATCCTAGAGAGATATGGGGAAAAGCAAAATATACTGGATCAGAGTACATACAGTATATTTCCATCAGTCTGGTCTACTGAATCAATTGTCACCAAACTGAATTTTCTCTTTTTCCTTCCTCAAGACTTTTCTTTTGCTCTAGTATCAGTTGTTTTGTAAGCCCAAGATTAAAAAAGGTCCAATTACAATTTTTGTAGGCCCTTTTACTAATGAATTCCTTAAATTTCATTTAAATAAAACACTTAAGCGGCACAACATGTAGACCTTTACTTCCAGTGCCTTTTTTGGGGGGAGGGGAGCCCTCTCCACACTTTGATATCAGGGTCCCGCTATTTATCTCCTTGACATTTACCTGCTTTGGGGTAAGAGCAGATGAGAAGATCATCTGGCCGTGCCTGGAAGCTTTTTATCTGATCCCAGTGTTCGGCAGTTGTGGTGGGCAAAGAAACTCCTTCGATCTCTATCAGTGAACAACGAGTGACAAATTTGGGGTCCAAATCTTCAAGGCTAGAAGGTAGCTCCATATTCTGGTTGTGGAGAGAAAAGATAACATCAGAAAACTGTGCTTTTTTGATTTTATCCCAGTCATCCTATCAGTGTCTTTCCTCTGCTTCATTCAATTGTTGATCTTACCAACGGGCCTTCCAATATTCTTCAGGTCAACCAATAATTCTTCTTTTTGTATGCCTCAGTGTTTAGCTTTCTTCCAGGTCTGCACACCGCAACTGACTGAGTAGTTAAGAATGAAATGGAGAAAAATGTTTGCTTACTAATATTACTTAATCCTAAATTTACAATTTTAGCCTGGACCTTCACCTATGTTAAATGAACAACTTAGTCACTGATCCTTTAAGCCCCCAGCTGTATCAGTCAGAAGTGATTACAGATATGCTGAATGTCAGAAGGAGGAGGCACATCCTCTGTTGCTATCACTGGTTGCTAAAATGTTGTTGTTGTTTAATAAAATACTTATTCAAAATAGAAATCCCTAATGCTTCTATATATGCGATAGTTAATAAATAAATATATTCAATATACTTTTTCCTAGGGTTTGAAATCTTTTGCATTATTTAGGAAAACTTCCACATATATCCTGGGTGCAAACAGTGTTCTATATAGCAGTGTTCTGTACCAGGGGTGAAATCCAGCAGGTTCTGATAGGATCTGGAGAACCGGTAGCAGAAATAAGGAAGTCTCTTCTTCCAATGGTACCGAAAAGAACCATTGGCATTCATTAAGAATTTCACTTTTCACCTACTGACTTTCTTACATGCATTTACTTCACGTATAAATAGCAATACTATGGAAGAGGAATGAGATTAATTTAACAAGGTAATGGTGAGATAGAAATGGAAGAAGTTGTATGGAATTTGATGGCCACTGATTTAATTATGGAATATACACAGTGGTGGGATTCTGCCGGTTCTAGGCGGTTCGACCGAACCGTTTGTTAAATTGCTGGCTTGCCCCCTCCCCTTGCCCCGCCCCTCCGCACCACTGGGCGAGGGGTGGGCGAGCCAGCAATTTAACAAACGGTTCAGTGTTTTTTGGTAATTTTATTGGCTTTGCAACTGCCAGGGGGCTTCAAAGGACCGCTGATCAGTGTCAAAAGAAAACAAATGA
>WNWU01013574.1:5031235-5057163 GCA_012654045.1 Ptyas mucosa
TAACCCCTTCTGGTCCCTGGGGCATCATACGTAGGCAATATCTGACAGATCCCTTCTATTGCCAAGTGTGATGATGGAACAGTGCTCAAAGATAATAATAAACACAAGTATAAGAAAAATAAATTATAAGTACAGTCCAACTGATTTGCAGTGGTTCCAATGTGTTTCACAAGGTACAGGTTTAGTTAAGAAATCAGCAATTTGATCCTTGGTATCGCAATAAACAAATTCAACAAAACCCTTTTTAACTAGGTCTCTCACATTTTTATAACGTATATCAATATGGCGAGATCTGAAGCTGACATCATCCCTGACCGAAGAGGCTATAACGGACTCATTGTCCTCGTGGAGAGTGATAGGTAGTGAAGGTTGTGTCCAAATGTCTGAAACTAATTCGTATATCCATGAGAGAAGTGTGCAAGCGTCAGAAGCACTGGCATATTCAGCTTCGGCCGTGGAATTAGCAATGAAGTTTTGGCAACAAACACGCCAATCTATGGGGCAACCATTTAGGAAGTATATAAAGCCTGATGTGCTTTTTCTTGATTTTTCATCCCCTGCCCAATTGGCATCTGAATAACAGATAAGTTTTGGGGTTACCTCTTCATCAGGTTCTAATAATAAGACCATATCTTTTGTATTATGCAAATATCTGAGTAACCTTTTCATAGCAACCCAATGTTGTTCTTTAGGCTCATCTACTTGTCTAGATAAGAGATTTGTACTTAATGATATATCGGGTCTACTCCATCTGCTGATATAAAGGAGTGATCCTATGATGGATTGATATTGAGTTTTATCATGCTGCTTGTTACCGTCTAGATAAGCAATTTTTTTATAGTCAGTGCGCATGGGTGTATCTGTGGGGTTGCAGTTTTCCATGCCACATCTTTGTAGCAGGTCTTCAATCTTATCCTTTTGTGAGAAGCAAAAACCTCTATCAGTTTTAAAAATTTGTACACCCAGATATTGGTCTATATGACCTAAGGTCTTTAAATTAACATGTTCTCTTAATTTGTTTGCAAATTGTTTGCTGGATTGTTCGTTGGGCCCGATATAAATCAAATCATCAACATAGATTAAAATAATTTCTTTTCCCCCTTCATAAGGTTTTGTCATTACGCACTGGTCAGATCGAATTTGATTATACCCCATTGATTTTAAAGTTTTGGTAAGGCAGTCAAACCAGAGCTTGCCCGATTGTTTTAAGCCGTATAACCCTTTGTGTAGCCTCCATGTTTTGCCGAACTCAACTTGGAACCCTGGTGCCCCATTGACATAAATTTCCTCCTCTAATGGTGCATGGAGGTATGCGGTTTGGACATCAAATTGATAGACTTCTTGATTTGAGATAATGGCTGAAGTCAGTGCCGTTTTTACGCTTTCTGGTTTTACTGTGGGGGAGTAAGTTTCATCATAATCTTCGGAAAAGTGTTGGGCAAAACCTTGGGCTACGAGGCGTGCTTTGTATAGATATGTGTTGTCAGGGAGTGTTTTAATTTTGTAAACCCATCGAGTGCCAATTGGGTGTTTGTGTTGTAGAGGTGTTGTTTTTGTGAATACTTTTAAATTTATTAAACAGTCCATTTCTTTGGACATAGCATCCCACCATTTTAATTGTTCTGATTCCGGTAATTGGAGCATGTGTTTAAAATTTTTTGGAGTGATGGGTATTTGGTTTATCTGTGTCACATTGTTCACGTCAAATCTTTTAGGTGGGATGCCTTGTGTAATTCGTTTGGATTTTCTGATTGGTAGTTGTGTATCTGTGTTGTTTGTTCGTGGTGTAACTTTTGGTGTTGTTGTTTGTACATGTTGAATTCTCTGTAGTGTATCTGATGTATTTGTTTCTTGGGTTAATACGTATGAGTTATTTGAGTGTATTTTGGTCCAGTTGTGGTTTTCTATGAATGTGGCTGAACGGGAAATTATTACTGTGTTGTTGTTTTTTATGAATCGATATGCTTTCGAACCTGGTACATATCCTACGAAACGTAATTTTTTGGACACCTCATTCCCCTTCCGTCTGAGTGGTTTGGGGATATTGACATATGCAAAGCAGCCAAAAACGCGAAGATGTGTGAGGTGTGGTTGAGTGCCATATACAAAATAGGGCGTTTGGTTAATAACCTTATTCCATGTGCGGTTAAAAGTGTAATTGACATATGCAAGGGCTTCTGCCCAATAGCTAGGGGGTACATCAGCATCTAACATAACGCTACGCATCATGGTCTGTAATATTCCATTTTTCCTTTCACAAATCCCGTTCTGCTGGGGGGGGTAAAAGGAGATGTTTTGTAATGTATAATGCCTTTGGAGTCAATCCAGTTTTGAAATTGTACAGATGTGAATTCGGCTCCACAATCTGTTTGAATTTTCTTTAATTTGATGTTGTGTTGGTTTTGTATGAGAGTGTAAAATTTTTTTATTTTTTGAAAGGCTTGAGATTTTTCAGTAAGGGTATAGATATGTCAGAAACGACTGAAATCATCGACTAAGTTCAAAAAATATTTGCGTTTGCCCAAAGAAAGTGGAAAAGGGCCTACAATGTCAACGTGTACCAGTTCGTATATGTGTTTTGATCGTCTAGTGCTGGTGTGGGGAATTGGGGCTGCCTTTGATTTTGCAGCTTTACAAATCTCACAGTCAAGTTGCATAGGGCAATCCTTAGTGCAGATGCCTTGGGAAAAATTTTGAGTATTGTCTACAGCAACAGTATTGGCATGTACTAAACATCTGTGTAATAAATGGGCACAATTATCATGTAAAGGTTCACCTATATGAGTTTGAATTTTTGTTTTCGAGATTCGTTGGTTTTGTGATGTTGGTGAAGTTGAAGAGAGGTGTGGTGTGGTGTGTTGGTCGTTATGTGAGTCGGAAGTGTCATGTGTATTGATATGGTGAGGTGTGGTACCTTCGTGGTGGGTGGCAGGGGTACGGTCGGGATGATTGTCAGGGTCAGGTCTCGCTGAGGATTGAGGTAGTTGAGTCGTGGGTGAGGAAGATGTAAAGGAATCTGGAATAAGAAAGGGTAAATCATTAATGACAGAAATATTGGCAATAATATTGTTATCATGTTTGGATTTTATAAAACCGTGTTGATCATCAAGAGATAATCTTTGTGTGTGGGACCCTTTCTAATGTAAAATTCAGTGTGCATGGATCTTTTAGGTTCAGTATGTTCTTTGATAGTATGATCTTTTGTTAGTCTTGTCTGTAGGGGTGTATCCCCTTATATCATGAGTGTGGGTGATGTTATCACCGTGTGGAGGATGGGAGTTGTAGGTATGATAACGTCCTCTATAGTTACAATAGTTAAAATTATTTTGATATTGAGAGGGGTGGTTTTGCCAGTTTTGGTAGAAGGGATTGTGTGAAGAATGGGAAGGATGGGAATCATGTTTAGAATAAAAAGGGTGGTCAAAAGAAGTAAGGTATCTATCAGTATGGTAGAGTCTTCTATCATAGAGAGGTTCAGATGTATGTTTATAAGCATTAGATCGTCTCCTATCTTCATCTATTAATTTGGATTTGATTTCAGCAATGGTGTATATGTGGAGGCGTAAGGAGTGGAGACTATTTATGAATCCTGACCAACCAGGAAAGTGTTTAATAGAATTAAAAATAATACCAATCATGGCAGTTTCAGGTACAGGATGATTGCGTTGAATCAGTTGTTTTCGCTATAAAAGTCACCGGCAAGAGTAGCGATAGTTGCAGGTGAGGGTTTGTTGTAATGGTTTTGTAAGTATTGTCATACTTTTTGTGCAGTAAAACCTGTAGGTATAGAATGAACAATATCACTTTCTAAAGTTGACATAAGAGTGGCATAAACACTATTGTGAAGAAAAGTTAAGTCAGATGACCAAGGTTTGTTAGGGGGAGATTCAATAATAAGAAATGTGCCTTCTCTTAAAAGATGTAAATGAGTTTCATGTTCCTAAGTAGGGAAATTATTACCTGAGGTTTGTAATTTTTTGAAGTTTGGTGATAAAGGTAATGGGCCATGTTGTTTAAAATGTTGCAAAACAGTTTCAATTTCTAAAGATAAATTTACATTAGTACATAAAGACAAGGAATTATTAGTTTCAATATTTAAATCATTACAGTTTACAGTAATAGAAGGCTGAAATGAGTTACTGTTAGCAGAGATAGGTAATTGAACGTTGGATTGTTGATTGGAGTCGTTTGGTGTGAGAGAAGATGTTGTAGGTGATTCGACGATAGGAGGAATAATGGAGATGGTGGTTGTAGTTTGATTTGGAAGAGCTGCTGCGACGGCGTCGGCTGCAGTAGAAGGTAGGTTGGCTTTTGATGCAAAGGCTGCAAAAATCTTGTGAATTTGTTGTTTGGACGGGGCATCTGTGATGTTGGAGGCGGCAGCAGCAGCAGCGGTGGCAGCATCTTCGGCGATGAGGGGGGGAATGAGGCGGCGGCTACAAAGACTGAGAAAGATCTTTTTACATTGGAAACAATATTGATATCAGTAGAAATATTTGCAGCTGCTACAGCTGCAGCAGTGTAGATGGGGAGGTCTGCAGTGGAGGCAGAAATAGAAAAGTTCTGAGAATTGAAAAAGAAATTGGGAGGATTCGAACTTGGTGCTCTGGATGAAGAAGATAGGGAATCAGTCTGAATATCTCCAGTTGGGGGGTGGGTAGGAGGATGTATGGGGGTAAGGGGGTTGGTTGAGACCTTGTGGTCTGAAGTGGTAGACATCATTTTGTTTAAAGTGTGGTCATATAAATTGTCGGCCATTTTGGGGACCGCATGGTGGGGTATGGGGGTGGCCATTTTGTCGGCCATTTTTGAAGCCATGCTTTCAGAAAAGGTGGAAGCCATTTTGGAAGGAATAAAGTCAATAGGTAGAGAGGGAGGATTTGTAATAAAATGGGTGTTTAAAAGTTCAGTCTGGGAATCTGTGGGTTGAAGCAAAAAATTGTCTCTTACCAGGTCTGGTGAGGTTGAAAGGGTGTTTAACAGTTCAAGAGTTCTTTGAGGAGTCCAGCCTGCATTTAGCAGGCCTGTCGCATGTAAAGCTTGATATAAATGCTGTTTTGGAGAAGCTTGAGAAAATAAAAATTGGTCTGAAGTTGGAGGGTTGGAACATACAGGGGATTCAGAAGGTTGAAGTCCTTGATGAGAGTCACGAGGTGGAGTAGAATGGAGATCGAAGCATGGTTGTTGTAAGCGTGGTTTTGTTCTTTCAGTGTTCGAGTGAAGAGAAGGAAAAAAAGTTGGGTCCTTTTGTAAAGAGGTTTGTACTTGCTGTGTAGCTTCAATAGAAAGTTTTTTTAGTCTTTTGGTTAATGATTAGTGCTGTTTTGTTAAGGATACGGTTAATGCATCAATCTCTTGTAAAGATAATTCATTCAGGTTCAAGGATTCCATGTTAGGGAAAAAATTCTATGATTTTAAAAATTTACAAAAAATTCATAGACCTGAGCAATAATTTTCCATCGTCTGCTACCATTTGCCAGATATATATTGATGGTCGTGCTCATTCGGTTCTATGAGGAAGTTATTTAGTCAATACAGCTTCAGGTTCAAAAAGTTATTTTATTATTTACAAATATACAATAATGAACAGGGTGTCCTGTTGCATTTGTTACCCTAACTGTATGACTCAGAGGTTGAGAGGGAGAGAAGTTCACTGTTGTCTTGCTGAGATAGATGGGAAGAATTAGGGAAGATATCCAATTGATTTGTGGGTAAGAGTCCAATAAGGGAGTTCATTGGTTTATACAGTCACATGGGATGTCTGTAAAGACTTAACCCCTTCTGGTCCCTGGGGCATCATACGTAGGCAATATCTGACAATCCAATATGCAGAACTACAGATTTATATTCAAGTTCACTCAGCTGACAAATTACCTTCTTGGAGCAATTCATTACAAAATCCATAACAGGTGGAATTGCATAATTTTCCAAAACACCAGGGTAATTTATATCTCTCTTTGTCTGAGCTACTAAATAGAAGGATAAATAAGCATTTGCGTTTTTCTATTGTTTTGTGTATTGGATTAGTGTTCAGAATGAGGAAATATTCTTCTTTCTTTCTTTTTCAAGTGTGCTTGCCTTGCTAATTTAAAGATAAAATTTGCAGAGCTTTAATAAGTTAACCCTATGCAATAACAAAGGAGCACCATGTGCAGTCACATTAATTTAGTTTGTGCTAACAGATCATATGCCCATGTGGTGAACCCACATCACATTTCCCTTTTAGCTGCTGGGGTATGGGTTTTTGTTTTTGTTTGTGTGTGTATGTGTGTTTGAGTCAGTGTTAATTCCTGGTAGCTATCTGGACAAATTCCTGCAGATTTTCAGAAGCAGTTTGCCATTGCCTGCTTCCCAGGGCTGAGAGAAAGTGACTGGCCCAAGGCAGTGGTGAAATCCAAATTTTTTTACTACTGGTTCTGTGGCTTGGTGAGCGTGGTGTGGCTTGTTGGGCGGGGCAGGGGAAGGATACTGCAAAATCCCCATTTCCTCCCCACTCCTGGGGGAAGGATATTGCAAAATCTCAACTCCCACCCCACTCTGGGGCCAGCCAGAGGTGGTACTTGCCAATTCTTCAAATTACTCAAAATTTCCGCTACCGGTTCTCCGAACTGCTCAAAATTTCTGCTACCGGTTCTCCAGAATCTGTCAGAATCTGCTGGATTTCACCCCTGGCCCAAGGCTATCCAACTGGCTTGGTGTGGAACTAAAACTCAGTCTCCCAGTTTCTAGCCTGATGCCTTAACTGCTACACCAAACTGGCTCTCTTAGCAATATCAATAGCACTTAGACTTATATACGGCTTTACAGTGCTCTTACAGCCCTCTCTAAGTGCTTTACAGAAGCAGCATATTGCCCCCAACAATCTAGGTTCTCATTTTACCGACCTCAGAAGATAGAATGATGAGTCAACCTTGAGCTGGTGAGACCCGAACTACCAAAGGGCTGGCAGCTGGTGATCGGCAGAAGTAGCCTGCAGTACTGCAATCTAACCACTGTGCCACCACAGCTCTTCCTTTCATTGTACTGGGTGGGAATTTTGTGTAGTGATTAAAGATGAGGCCATGAGCCCATGAGTTCTAGTTCTGCCTTAGATACAAAACCCAATTGGAGGACTTGACACCAGTCACTTTCTCCCAGCCCTAGGAAGAAAAAATCATTGAGCTACTCCCAAAATATTTTTTTTTAAAAATCCAGCATATATTTATTCCTTCAGTCACCACGAATCAGGGTTGACTCAATTAACCATAACAACCTTACAACAACTTCCTGGGACTTAATTACTAGGCTAAATGTATGATGAAGGTCGCATATAGCCTTTCAGTCCATCTCCAAATAAATGAGGTTGGCCAGATCTGCAAGAGATAAATTAAAGTCAATGTTAAATTATTTCTAGGCCTTCAATCATATTTGGCCTCAAAAAAGCATGTCAGTTATCATACTTCAAAAAGTAACGGAATGAGATCAGAACCAAAATTAAATTTTTCCCAATTAAAAACCTAGGGAAAAGTTTCATCATTAAGAACCAAACAAAGATATTTGACCTTGGACTCAAAGATAACGATTTAGGCGATTTGTGGTAAATAAAAAAATCCTGTAGACGTTCTAAAAATAAATGACAATAACAGATTGTTAACAGAATTTTAACTTCTCTGTTGCATAACCAGTTAACTATTTTCTTTTCATATATGCAATGTGTAACAGGTCAACTGGATTGCAAATAGATGTACAAGCTTATACATTTTTTTTAATTGAAAAAGTTTTTAAAAGTTTTACAAAAATTCCCCCCCCCCCTCCCCCACCATCCCCCCCCTGACTTCCCAGAGCAAATACAGGATATAAAATACAGCAAACTTAATAAAAACACATAAGGTAACTATCTATAAATTTAACTCCATCTCACACTTCTCATAATAAAACAAGTAAAAAGAAAGCAAATCTTCTTTCTTCTTCTTCCATCTAATTTTGCACAATTAGTATCCATTTATAATTGAAGCAGTTAATAAAACAATCCAATCAGTTTCAAATTATTAAATCTATGCAATTTAACAAGATAATTGATAACTTCTTTCCTAAGAAAAAGCCCTCATTATAAATCCCTAAATTAAAATAGAATATTATATAAACCCTTCCTCCGTCCTCTACTTTCAGACCATTAAGGTCCAATTATAGTTAAAACACTTTAAAGAAAACATTTTCTGACTAAAAACAATACTTAATAATCAAACCTATTATTAGTTTAACAATACATATTAGCAAATCATCTAAAAACATTATTTAATAGCTATATCGAATATTTAAACCTTCTTCATGCGAAATTAAACCAATTCTTAATCTTCTTGATTGTTCACATCTTCCAACAGTATTTAAAATATCTTCATTTGCCGTCTACCCACCTAGATGAAAAGTACTTCTTTATATATAAAAAAAAACCCAAGTGACTTTGTATTTGTATACCAAATAGTATCCGTCAAATCCAGCCACAAACTAGATTATTAAGTTCATCAATTGTGTTAGAGAAAACACCAGGTCACCTGCAATTGCCCTAGGTCTGTAATCTTCTTGCCTTATGACTATTACCTTCAAACAAAAAACTCAAATTTGCTATATTCAATAAGACTTCTGCAGTTACAATTAAATCCAACATTGTTACAGTCTTTAATAAAAAGTTCCAAATCACTCAGATCAAGGCTTGCTTCACAACCAAAAATACCAGCATTGCAGTGATCTGTTTATTCTTCTCAAAATATTCCAATATAACTATAGTTTGCCTCTCATCGTCGCTCTTCACTTAGATAGCTGGCATTAAACTGTTGGATGTTTTCTTCCAAAAATTCAAAGTCTATAAACACTTAAACAATACTTTTTAAGGACCATCATCTCACCAAGGAGGGTTATTTTCCTCGTCTCCAGTCTTTCTTCCTAACTTTTTACGAACTTTTTTCTTCACTCTAATTCTTCCGCCTTTTTTAACTCCAATACACTCTAGAATTTTTTGAGGATGTTGTATACTACAAAATTTTCGCAAAACTGTAGCTTCCTCTAAAAACAGCTCTTTAACTGCAGGTAGGACTTTATGAAAAAAATATAAAACTCCATTTCGTGTGTCCAGAATCCCAACAGCTCCCAAAAATTCTTCCTTCTTATTCTGCAAAACCTCCATTTTATTTTCCCAAATCACTGTAAGCTGTTCTATTTTTTCTCCCGGCTGTTCGTTCAACACCTCACTATTAGGTAGCAACACAGTATCTTCATTCGTTTCATTATTTCCAGCTTGAAAAGCTTGAAAAAAAGTATCAACTTTTTCCAGTAAAGCAGAGGTAATTGAATTCAAAGCTTCTTCAAAATCAGACCATATTTGAGAATTAGCTAACCCATCATTGCTTTCAAAAAGACCAGCCATCTTGCCCCCCTTCTTCTTCCCTTTCCAAAAGGACAGAAAAAGAAGAAAAGAAAAAAAGAATATCAGGAAAAAAAACCCTTTCACTTTATACTTTATATTTCTGCTTCAATTGTTACAATTATTTCCATCCTTGATTAATCCGCTTTTCAAAATAGAGTCTTATGTTTCAAACAGGGGCTTTATCAATAATTACTTTTAACTTTCACTTCTTCACGCCCCGTTGAAACTAAAACGCCATCTTGCTTTCTCTTTCTCCCCATGAGAAATTTTTTTTAAGGAGAAGGTAAATCCTTGGAGTTAAAATAATACTTGCAGTTTTCATTCTTCCTGCTTGTGCTCCGCCAGCTCAAATCAAGCATATTTATTTCAAGTTGGTTGCTGGGATGGCCGCGACATCTAGCTCTGCAATTAGCAGAGATGTCCAGGGTCCGGAGTACTGACAGGCTTCGTGGGGAGCTCTCATCTTCGAGCACCAGACTCTGGGTAAAATCTGGTGCTCTTAGGGAGCTCTACCTCACCCATCTACTCACTTTCCCCCCTTTTGCCGAGGGGAAAGTTTCCGAACCGCAAGACAGCTGATTGTCGCTGTTCTTGCGGTTCTACGGAGTCCTGAATTGGCGCTTCGCAAAGAAGCGTCCAGCGATGCCGGCGGTCCCACCGGAAGTAAGCTTATACATTTTGAAACTGTTTACAAGGGGAGAGTTACCGTATTTTTCGGAGCATAAGACGCACCTTTCCCCCCCCTAAAAGGGGGTGAAAATTTAGGTGTGTCTTATACATTGGCCCCTACCCTTTGGCCTCTGCCTCCCAGCAGTTTACCTCCTTGCAGCAAGCAGCAAGAAGAAACAGCTCCTTTCAGCTTCAGCACAGCCTAATTAGCACAAGTTGATTGTCCGTTGGATCAGCCTCCCGACTCTCAGCTGTTTTGCTCTCAGCTGTTTTGCACGGGCCTCTGCTGCTTGTTGCAAGGAGGTAAATTGCTGGGAGCAGATTCTTTTTTCCTTGTGTTAATCAAGCTATGCTGAAAACGAAAATGAAAGTAAAGCAAGCTATTTGCTATTTTCTGCAACGAGGCAAAATTGCTGGGAGGCAGAAGCAGATTTCTTTTTCTTGTTTTCCTCATCAAAAAAGATAGGTGCGTCTTATACTCCAGAGTGTCTTATACTCCGAAATATATGGTATTATTATTGCAATAGATTTGACAGCATTTTACTGGGAGGAATAATTTGTGTTTTTGTCCTTTTTTTAATTCGCTTTTTCCAAAGTTTGGTTTTGCTTTGTCTTTAATCTTTTTCTTTTGGATTGTGTATTTTGAGCTTTTGAATAAAATGAAATTATTGACAAAAAAAGAACCAACATTAAATTTTATTCATACAGTTGGGTGATCGATAGTTATTAGTCTTGTCTGAAGGCCCTCTACTGGGAGACTAGTGGGATCCCTTGTGCAGTTGATTGGCCACTGTGAAAACAAACTGCTAGGCTAAAGAGGCCAGGGGTCTGATCCAATAGAGCACTGGTTACATTCTTATATTAAATACAGTTCGTATCTTAACTTTCCACTCAGGTCTTCTGGATGCTATACTTTTGCTTTGCATAGTTAAAACATTGGTGAGGAAGTATTGATCAGCAACTTTTGAACAAAATTATTTTATATGTATACTCCATTAACGGAGCTGAAAAACAGATGGAAGCTGGATGCCCGGTTTACACATAGGAGAAACATCTACCTGAAACATACAGATATTTTCAATTCTGCCACAGCATATGTGCTCCACCTATACCTATTGAAGTTGAATCCCAGTTTTGGCAGCTGTCAAGAGGGAGGAGCAGGAGGAAAGAAAGTCTATAACAGGGATGAAAAAGCAACTGGATCTGACACTGTGCATTGTGGCAACTTTGGCAGAGGAAGCAGAGCCCTGGCAGAGCTGGCCAAGAAGTGCCGTACAGTAATAACGTTTTTACTGTGTTGTGGATGGACCTCAAATCAGAGATGGAAAGCTTGGATGATATCAAACGCTCCGAACTGGTAGAACTTGAGGGAATCCCAATGCTCAACGAAATGGTAGAGAATTGGAATCTAATAAGTGGTTTTCAAGCTCGGCCTGATGACCTTCTTCTCTGCACTTATCCCAAAGCAGGTAAAGAGGAATCCATGACAATGATTGGCAGAGCTATGGGAGAAGGAGAACCAAGAAATGTGGATAGCCATGACAGCTGGATGAATTCTCTATTCCCTATAGCTTTTCTCCTTCCTTCCTGGTAGGGACCACGTGGATACAAGAAATTGTGGATATGGTCCAGCATAGAGGAGATGCACAGAAATGTGCCCGTGCACCCATTTACGAGCGGAGCCCCTACATAGAACTTTTCCCTCCAAAGCCCATCCCTTCAGGTGAGTCTCACAGGCACAGAGGGAAACAAGTAGAAGTAAACATTTTATTCTGCAATGTGTGAATGTCTCCTCTGACCTTGCAGGCTTTGAATTGGCACTGGCAATGTCTTCCCCACGAACCCTCAAATCTCATCTCCCAGTTCATCTCTTGCCAACTTCCTTCTGGGAACAAAATTGCAAGGTTGGAACTATGGGGGGTATTCAAAGATCTGGAATTCTTTACTCAGTGTTTCAATGTTTACTGTAGAGTTTCAGTCTGTACTGCTTTCCCAACCTTTAGCCATGCATAGTGTGCCTTAGTTCTAAACAGATATGAAATTATTTGATATAAGTGAAATAAATACAGTTAATTAAATGCAAAAATACAAAAAAAATCACAGCAGTAATCAAGAAAGAAAAGTTTCAGCAGTCAAGAAGGAAAAGTCTGAAACTTTTACATTAAATTTACATTAAACTGGATCAGATTTAGGTGAGGTTACAGCACCTAATCAACTTTGACTGATCTCGAAAAACTAAGCAGAATTAGATTTGATTTCTATGTGGAAGGAGGTTCACCAATGGCCCAGACATATATATCAAATAGTCCCCGTAAGTTGAGTTTCCATCAACGTAGGCTCCCCATAAGTTTTATTTTCACAGATC
This sequence comes from Ptyas mucosa, assembly GCA_012654045.1. Classification (NCBI taxonomy): domain Eukaryota; kingdom Metazoa; phylum Chordata; class Lepidosauria; order Squamata; family Colubridae; genus Ptyas; species Ptyas mucosa. Next base: position 5,043,670 of record WNWU01013574.1, read on the forward strand.
ATTTATGTGGCCAGAAATGCCAAGGATTGTGCTGTCTCCTTCTTCCATTTCCACCGCATGAATAAAATACTTCCAGATCCAGGAATGTGGGAAGATTTTCTGGAGAATTTCATTACTGGGAAAGGTAAGTAGAGGCTATTTATGTAAAGAACAAAACTTCATACCTGAATGTTTTAGGGGAGTAGGTGATCCTGATAACTCTTTCATTGAGTTTCATGATACAGGAGACAAGTGGGACTTTCTGGTTAATAACACACATGCTGAAGAGTGAACAGGATCTGGTAAAAAGAAGATAAAAATATAGGAAAATCTGGTGCTATTTTTTCCCCCCTAGATTTTCTATATTTATAATTTAGATTTACAGTTTGGATACTATATAACATTTTCTATTTCTAATTTGAGTTTCTCATTGTAGTTTGTTATGGCTCATGGTTTGACCATGTTCGTGGTTGGTGGGAGGCTAAAGACCATCATTCAATTTTGTACCTCTTTTATGAAGACCTAAAAGAGGTAAGCATCTCTCATACATTTATATGTACAAACATACTCAGGTGATAATTTCCATTAAAGAGAACCTTAGAACCTCTTACTACTAATGCTCACCAATAAGGTTCACATTTTTTCTATAGGTGATCCCTGATTTAACAACCACAATTGGGATAGAAAGTTAATTAATGCTATTTAAACCAGAAACATAACCTGAAAATATTGAATAGTAAATTTATTAAAAACCACAAGCCTAAGCAATAGGGATAAAAATATAGCACAATTTTATGTAAGATTTTGAAAAAAATAATCACCTACAGATATATGATCTGGTTAAAAATACAGACCTACAGACCTAGTAGTCACAACTTTATTACACATACACACCAATCATAAACTATCAGACTGGCAACTAAGATGCGATGTGTAAAAATTCCCCCCACTGTGTATGATATCATTATTTGCCATGCAAAGTTCAAAAATTTGTTTTTCCAATTGCAATTGTTTGTGGAGCCCTGGGATTCCATGCATTTGTAGTTGAAAAGATAGATACAGACTGCAAAACAGATTTGGATTTTGAAGGGAAAAGGTGCATCTACTTTTCGTTAATTGTTTTCCTCACTCTGCTATATCTACTGCTCTGTTGTAGTCTATCACGATGAATAGAAAATCTGAAAACCTCACTGATTGATCACTGTGAACACAAGTTACTTTGAGAAAAGCTAAATAAGTAAATTAGCTAGAAACTCCTAATTATGACAACAAAACATGGAGGGATGAAGACCACACACAAACATCTTTTCCCAATGAGACTTTCTATATTCTCACAACCTAATTCACTTCATGTCTCATTTTAATCTTTCTTTTCCTTCCCAGAATCCAGCTCAGGAAATCCAGAAAGTAGCTCAGTTCCTAAGTATAGATCTTACAGCATCAGTCCTGGATCAAATTGTGCAGCACACGGGATTTGACAGCATGAAAGGAAACCCAATGGCTAATTACAGCAACATGCCTTCCTCTGTCCTTGACCAGACAGTGTCACCCTTTATGAGAAAAGGTGGGGAGAATAACGAAGGTCTAGCTACACTTGATGGGAAGGGGAGCATTTGGGACTGTGTTGAGCAGTGAGAAAAATTAAAAGGAACTATTATATTGCTCTCCAAAATAGTTTCCAAAATAACTGGAACAAAGGTGACAATAATAGAATAACAAAAGTTGGAAGGGACCTCAGAGTTCTTCTAGTCCAACCCCCTACTCAAGCAGGAGACCCTGTACCATGACAGACAAGTGGCTGCCCAGTCTCTTCTTAGAAACATCCAGTGATGAAGCACCCACCACTCCCAAAGACAAGCCATTTCACTGACTAATTGTTCTCACTGTCAGGAAATTTCTCCGTATGTCTAGGTTGGATCGCTCATTGATAAGTTTCCAACTTATCCAAAGTGGAAAGACTTCTTAGCAGTCAAACAGCTATCAGAAAGAGTTCAGAAACTGGGTCAGAACAGCGTTTCTCAGCTGGGTCCATGTGAGGATGTGTGGACTTCAATCCCCAGAATCCACACATCTTAACAAGGTCAAGACTGAGAAGCACTGAGCTTGAAGAAAGAAATCTGGAAATTCAGGTTGTTGAGAATATATTTTTGTCTTTCTCTAAATATTTTCCCCATCTCTAGGCACTGTAGGTGACTGGAAGGAACACTTCACAAAGGCTCAAAGCCAACAACTGGATGAAATCTGCACCCAAAAACTAGGTAACAGTGGCTTGGAGTTCCGTACAGAGCTATAAATAGACTTCCCAATGCCTTCAAGCAAGACTTTTTTCTCGGACTGATTTCTACTTGAGTTAAAAGAAATAATCACGAATTTACAAGCAATGGTGGAAGGTCCTTTTGTGATTATAAGCCTTATAATTCCCCTCAGAATGAATGGAAAGAGTTAGCCTCTTAATCACTCTCTGTGATGAGGAGATAAAGAATGAGTACATTTTATTTGAATAATCTTTGCATCATGTCTTTTCCCAAAAATCCCAGAGAGGCAGACATAATTTGTGGTAAAGGTATATTTTATCCTTACAGGAATTCAGCTTGTGGATTGTGCAAGAAAAAGGAGAAAAAGAGAACAAAGATTATCAAAAACCTAAATTATAGCCAAACACAGCATAGCCTTCTCCCCTTGCCCTGATCACATCTGTTCCTGGAGAAAATTTGCAGCAAATGGCCAATATCCACAAATCTTGCCAAACAAAACTTCTCACTCTTGGCCCTGCTAAGTAGACAGGTAGTCCTCATTTAACGACCACTTCTTCTGCATCTTTTCGAAGTTACTACAGCACTGAAAGAGTGGTACTTATGACAATCCTCCAAGTTCAGGCTGTCCCACCAACCCCATGGTTATGTGATCACAATCTGACTAATTGGCAAGTGGCTTGCACCTACGACAGTTGCAATGTCTCACAGTCACATGATTGCCGTTTCTGAGATTCCCTGCAGGCCTTCTGCAAGCAAAGCCAATGGGGAAGCTGTCAAGACAATGTTGCAGGTTACTTTGGTAAGTTGCTTGCACCCTCCAGTATCTGACAGCAGCAATCCCTGGCTGAAGAAGAGTCATTCAGGAAGAAGGCAAAGGAGTGCTATTTACAGTTGTGATGAAAATTAATTAAGCAAATAAATCAACCATTCCTTCCTTCCCTTTGTTTCTGACTTAATCCTTAAAATGTTGCTAACATCACCTACAGACAATAGACCTAGTCCATCAACATCAAGTTTTATGAATTGCAGAATAAAATAAGAAGGCAAGGGAGTATTATTTACGATTGTGATCCCCACTGATTACGTAAATTAATCGACCTTTTCTTCCTACCCTTCTTCCTTAAAATGTAGCCTACATTGCCCAGCAGAATGTATCTAGACCATCTTAAAATTAAGGTTTATGAACAACAGAATAAAATAAGATAAATATCTATCTTTTGTGGGATGACCTTTGTTTTTAGTCCTGGAAAACATAATGTATAGAGTCCCCAATAGTTTGCTATATGCTTGGAGTAAACTTGTATTTGGTACAAGTTCAGAGAAAGATACCAAATCATCATGGGGTTCAGAACTGACAGCGTTAAATTATATCACGAATGGGCAATATCCATATTAACATCTTAAGGAAAGTGTTTAAGGCTCCAGGCTAGAAACCAGTGATTCAGTATAACAAACATGAGCCCTATTTATAATGAAATTGAGGTTTAACAATAGGAAAGTTTCTACTGTGAGCATCAAAAAAGAGATGCCATAGACTTGAAGCCAGTCTCTTTTTTGGAAAAAAAAAGGGGGGGGGAGGAGGCCAGGTTCTACATAGTCATTGTTTTTGTAATAGAGTAATATTGTTACAGGCTGCTTACTTCTGATCTTCTGAGAACCTATTTTCACACAGTGCCACCATTATGGCATTAATAAGACCTTCTTTCAATATTGAAAAACCTGCCTTCCATTGAGAACCTGTATATTGCATGAGTCAAAACGAGGGTGGTGAAAATATTTACAGACCCCTCGCATCCTGGACATAAACTGTTTCAACTCCTACCCTAAAAACAATGCTATAGAGCCCTGCACACCGGAACAACTAGACACAAGAACAGTTTTTCCCCGAATGCCAACACTCTACTAAACAAATAATTCCCTCAACATTGTCAAACTATTTACTAAGTCTGTACTACTATTAATCTTCTCATCGTTCCCACCACCCATCTCCTTCCACTTATAACTGTATGACTGTAACCTTGTTGCTGGTATCCTTAAGATTTATATTGACTGTTTCCCTATGACTATCATTAAGTGTTGTATCTTATGATTCTTGATAAACGTATTTTTAATGTACTCTGACAGCATATGCACCAAGACAAATTCCTTGTGTGTCCAATCACACTTGTCCAATAAAGAATTCTATTCTATTCTATTCTATTCTATTCTATATGAGGAAACCCCTGGTGGGTTTCCTTAGTAAAATGATCTGTTTTTAAAAAATAAAATCTACACATTAGTTGTCAATATGTTGGGTTTGGAGCTAGGAAAACCCACCCTGTCCTCGCTCAGCCATTTAGCTCATTGGGTACTCTGTAAACCCCTCCACATCCACAGGATTGTTGCCATTTTAGGAATAAAACTAAAGGAGAACTTCAAAGAAATAAGCTGGGGTAAATATGCAAGAGACAAATTAATGTTAATGTTAAGTTGTTTCTAGGCCACAAAAAGACATGTTAGTGGTCATACACCAAAAACTGATGACATGAGATCAGAACTGACATTAAATTTTATTTTAGATACCATATACTTCATTCAAATGGGAGATCAATAGATATTAGTCTTGTCTGAAGGCCATCTGCTGGGAGACCAGTGGGCTTCCTTGCCCAACTGGTTGGTTGCCGTGAAAATGGACTGCTGGGTGAGATAGGCCAGGGGTTTAATCTAGCAGAGCAGTGCTTATGTTCAGATTAAATACAACTCATGCCTCCATGCTTTACATAGTTAAGAGATATGGTGTGGAAATCAAGTCTTGGTCAGCAATTTTTGCACAAAATTATTTTCTGTGTACAATTCACTCGTCCAGTTGAAAAGGAGACAGAAGCTGGTTGCTCAGTTTTCATACGTGACTCATATCTACCTGAAACTTAGAAGTATTTCCAAATCTGCCTCAACAGATATGCCCCACCCAGACAGTTTGTTAAGAGGGAGGAGCAGACAGAAAGCTGAAAGTCCATAACAGAAGTGAAAAAGCAAGTGGATTGGAGAGTGTACATTCTGACAACTCAGATAAAGAAAGCAGAAGTGACTAAGAAGTACCATACAATAATATCTCTTTTGCTGTGTTGTGGGTGAGCCACAAATCAGAGATGGAAAGCTTGGAAACCAAATCTATCAACCCCTCCAAACTGGTAGAACTTGAGGGAATCCCAATGCCTAGCGAAACAGTAGAGAATTGGAATCTAATAAGTGGCTTTCAAGCTCGGCCTGATGACCTTCTTCTCTGCACTTATCCCAAAGCAGGTAAAGAGGAGTCCATGACAATGATTGGCAGAACTATAGGAGAAGGAGAACCAAGAAATGTGGATAGCCATGACAGCTGGATGAATTCTCTATTCCCTATAGCCTTTCTCCTTCCTTCCTGGTAGGGACCACGTGGATACAGGAAATTGTAGACATGGTCCAGCATAGAGGAGATGCACAGAAATGTGCCCGCGCACCCATTACTCAACGGAGCCCCTACATAGAACTTTTCCTTCCAAAGCCCATCCCTTCAGGTGAGTCTCAGAGAGAGAGGGAAAATGGTAGAATTAAATAATGTACTTTGCAATGTGTGGCTGATTGTATCTCCTGACCTTGCAGGCTTTGAATTGGCATTAGCAATGCCTTCCCCGCGAACCCTCAAATCTCATTTTCCAGTTCAACTCCTGCCAACTTCTTTCTGGGAACAAAATTGCAAGGTTAGAACTATTGGAGGTGGGATTCATAGATTTGGAACTCTTTACTCAATGTATCAATGTTCACCAAGGGGGTAGGATTTCATTATGTAATGCTTTCCTATCTTACAGCCCAGGCACTCCACTTTTTCAGAATCCCCTGAATCTAGCATTTGTTCAGAGGTGAACAAATCTGGTACTTGTGGGGCTACAGTGCTCGCCATCCCCATTCAGCACAATATGGTCATAGGTGGTGATTGCATTTGAAGAATAGCTCAAGGAAACAGGAATTAACTATGTTTGAACAGGCCAAAATTTCTAAATGTTTTGCTTCTCTCATAAACATTTCACTTAGAGAAGATAATGTCACTGAGCCTAAGCAGACTCAGAATTTAATCGGATGTATGTTTGATCTTGTAATCAATTTACATTGCCAGGGTTCTGTTCTACAACATTGACAGCCCTGCCACAACTTAAACCTCTAAATAGAAACAATCCTTGGCTCCATTTGTTGAGAAAGATATACTTTATTAGAGATCAAGTGTACTGCAGTATTGCAAAGCCAAAACTGAGAATAGTGTGCCAAAATCCCTAAATTCTACTTTTTCCTCCCTTAACTCTCTCATTGCCCATCCTGGTGTAACTAATAGGTTCAAGCAAAATGCTTCCATAATGGTCAGTCCAAGTGCGGTTTGGTAAATGCCCTGCTCCTTCTTCCAGCTGGGTGACCTTGAGGCAGTGTCTCAAGGAGGCACAATGTTTACTTTCATTTCCCAAGCATTCTTCTCTTCATTCCCCCTCCCCACAGTTCATGGCAGTCTGTCATCACATAGCAGCGAAGAACAAGCAAACATAAGGTGGCAGCTGACCTACATTTGACATGAAGGAGGACATTTTTCTTTTTTTTCCTTGATTGTTGCAATACTTCTTAATGTTGTTACCTAGTTTGGGTAATTAAATGTTTGCAAGAAAACAGAGAGCAACAAGCACCCCTCATTGTTATAATACTTGTATTTTGTCCATAACAAGCAACATAAATCTGGGAACCCATTCTGCCCTCCTCACCAAGGTTGCTCTAATCTTAAATCATTTGCCTGGGAACAAATGAATAATTAAATTGAAGCTCTTTAACTTCTAATAGCATTGGACTTGAATACTATCTGGAAGGGAGTTCAACAATGGCCTGGACCCATCAAATAGTCCCCGTAAGTTGAGTTTCCATCAACGTAGGCTCCCCATAAGTTTTATTTTCACAGATCATTTATGTGGCCAGAAATCCCAAGGACTGTGCTGTCTCCTACTTCTATTTCCAACGCATGCTTAAAATGTTTGAAGATCCGGGGAAATGGGAAGACTTTCTGGAGAATTTCATTACTGGGAAAGGTAAGTAGAAGTTATTTATGTAAAGAACAAAGCTTCTTACCTGCATGTTTTAGGGGAGTAGGTGATCTTGATAACCCTTTCATTGAGTTTCATAACACAGGAGACAAGTGGAAATTTTTGGTTAACAACACACATGGTGAGGAGTGAACAGGTTCTTGTAAAAAGAAGATAAAAATACAGGAAAATCCCATGCTAATTATTTTCTAGATTTACAGTTTGGGAAAATGGCTGAAGCAGATTTGGATACTGTATATCATTTTCTAATTTCTAATCTGAATTTTTATTTTTAAATTTTTTTTTGTAGTTAGTTATGGCTCATGGTTTGACCATGTTCGTGGTTGGTGGGAGGCTAAAGACCATCATTCAATTTTGTACCTCTTTTATGAAGACATAAAGGAGGTAAGCATCTCTCATACATTTACACATACTCAGTTGGTATTTTCCACTAAAGAGAACCTTAGGACTTCTAACTATTAATGTTCATCAAATAAGGGCCACATTTTTTCTACTATATTTTTAATAGCGATTTTTAAGGGAAAAATGTAACTCAATTTTATACAACAATTTGAAAATCAAATCCTACACATTGTGATCAGGTTTAAATACAGGCCTGTTAAATCACAAAATACACATACATACCAACCGTAAAGCAGCAGATTGGCATCTGAGTAGCATTGTGTCAAAAAAAGGTCTGTTGATTATTTTCTCAATTGCAATCGCTTGCCGAACCTGGGATTCCATGCAATCACGGTTGAAAAGATGGCTATAGATTGCTAAATAGATTTGGATTTCAAAGAGAAAAAGTTAATTGTTTTTCATAATTTTTTCCATTGCTCTATTATAGTCCATCACAGTGGTCCCCAAACTTTAGGGTGCTACAGACCAGTTCTCTGGAAAGCAGTTTTTCTGTGGACCAGGTGGGAGTGTGGTTTTGTGGTTACACACGTGCACGGATGGGGCTTCGCTTGCTTCCCGGCAAGCCATGGACTGGTGACCCTGGTCTATCACAAGTCATAGAAAATCTGAATGCCTTATTAATTGGACAATGTGAACATGAGTTATTTTGGGAAAAGCTAAATGAGTGGAATGAATTAACTAAAAGCTCCTAATTATCTCAACAAAACACAGGGTGTGAAGAGCACACAGAAACATGTTCTCCTCAACAAGACTTTCTATAAGATGAAACTGGATTCTCACAACCCAATTCACTACACTTCTTGCTCTAATCTTTCTTTCCCTCTACAGAACCCAGCTCAGGAAATCCAGAAAGTAGCTCAGTTTCTAAATATAGAGCTTTCAGAATCAGTCCTGGATCAGATTGTGCAGCACACCACGTTTGAAAGAATGAAAGACAACCCAACGGCTAATTACAGCAACATACCTTCATTTATCATGGACCAAAATGTGTCATCCTTTATGAGAAAAGGTGGGAGTGTAACTAATTTCTAGCTGCATCTGATGGGAAGGGGGCTGTTTTGTGTTGTGTTGAGCAGTTGGAAGAGTAAAAAGGAAGTACGGTAGTATATTGCTGCCCAGATTAGTTCCCAAAATAACTAGAAAGAGGTAACAAAATTAGAAGGATTTCTTAGCAGTCAAATTGGTTGAGAAAGAGTGCAGAAACCTGTTAGGTCAGAAGAGTGTTTCTCAGCCTTGACCAGGCTAAGATGTGTGGACTTCAACTCCTAGAGGTCTGCACATTTTAACATGGCCAAGAGTGAGAAACACTGGGTTTGAAGAAAAAATGTTGGAAATTCAGATTGTTGAGGGTTTTTTTCTTTTTTCTCTAAATTGTTTTACTCATCACTAGGCACCGTAGGGGATTGGAAGGAACACTTCACGGTGGCTCAAAGCCAACAGCTTGATGAAATCTGCACTCAACAACTAGGCAACACTGGTTTGAAGTTCCGCACCGAGTTATAAACAGAATGCCTTCAAGAAAGACTTTTTCATCAGCTGATTTCTACTTGAATTAAAGAAATAACTACAAATTTGCAAGCAATGGTAGAAGGTCCTTTTGTGACGGGTGGGCTTGTCATTTTATAAGCCTTTCCCTTGGAAAGGAATTGCCCTGAGAGGAACAGAAAGAGTTAACCTCATAATCACTCGCTCTGATGATGAGATAAAGAATGAGTACATTTTATCTGAATAACCTTGCCCTTTCCCCAAAGATCTTAGACAGGCACACATAATTTACATTTTACCCTTACATGAATTCAGCTTGTGCATTTTGCAAGGAGGAAAAAAAAGAGTAAGAAAATAAGGATCTAAATTATAACCAAACGTAGCATATCATTCTCTCGATGTTCTGATCAGGTTTCTGTTGGGAGAAAAACTTGCGGCAAATCGCCATTATCCACAAATCTTACTAAATTAATCTTCAACTGTTGGCCCTGCTAACTAAACAAACACTCATTTAACAACCACTTATTCAGTGACCTTTTGAAGTTACAACAGCTGCTGAAAAATGTGGTACTTCTCACCTTCCTCAAAGTGCAGCTGTGCGAATACCCACTTGGTCTCATAATCACAATCTGGGCATTTGACAACTGACTTGGTTGGAGTCCTGCAGTCACCTAATAGCCATTTGACACCTTCTCTGCTGGCTTTCCATAAGCAAGGTCAATGGGGAGGCCTTCAGGAAAGGCTTGCCTTGGCGAGTCGCAGGTTTCCTTGGTAAGTCACTCGCACCACCTCTCACCTGACAAAAGTCTGGGATCCCCCATGATCATACCTCAACCTGTCCACTAGCCTGCTGGTAAGCTGTCTGTGAGTTACTATAGAAGAGAATATTTGAAGCTCAGAGTTGAACAATGGGGGTCTTTGGTGCTTTCTTGAGCTTGGTGGTTTTCTTGCAGACATTTCATTACCAAACTTTTTGTTGTTAAATACTTCTCTGCATTAATTGCGTCTGCAGATAATCGCCCAGCGACCCTCTTTAAGGTGAGCCTCCTCCTCTTGGGGAAGGAGATGATTGAGGTCCACGTGGAAGGGGCGCACTGAGGAATTTGCGGATTTTCTGGAAGACAAAATCACTCGACTTTGTTCCCAGTTAGATGCCAGTGTGGTTGCTGGTCTGGTGGAAGCCCCTGAGGCAGGTTCTCGCCCTGTTATCTGGGAACCGTTTGACCCTTTTGCTCCCAAGGAAGTGGACAGGATGCTAGGGAGTATGCGCACAATCACAGCTGTGCTTTAGACCCATGTCCCTTCTGGCCAGGGATGAAATGCTAGCGGTTTGCTCCAGTTTGGGCAAACCGGTAGTAAAAAAATGCTTTAAAAAGTTAAAAAATGGTTCCAACAATCACAGCTGTGCCGTGCGATCTTCGGAACCTCTTTTTTAAAAAACTTTTTTAAAGCATTTTTTTACTACCGGTTCGGGCGAATAGGTAGTACAAAATGCTTTTTAAAAAAAAGTTGGCCACACCCACCCAGTCACATGATCCCACCAAGCCACATCCACCAAGCCATGCCCACAGAACCGGTAGCCAAAAAAAAATGCATTTCACCACTGCTCCTGGCTTGTGAAAGCTTCCCAGGAGGTGACAGGCGGGTAGACTGTCCCTGTGATTAATGCTTCCCTACAGGAAGGGGCAGTGCCCCAGCATTTTAAGGAGGCTGTGGTCCACCCACTTCTTAAGAAGCCATCACTGGATTCCACCTAGTTGGATAATTTTTGACCTGTCTCCAATCTTCCCTTTTTGGAGAAGGTTGTTGAGAAGGTGGTCGCGCGGCAGCTCCAGAGGTTTCTGGATGAAATGGATTATCCTGACTCCTACCAGTCAGGATTCAGGCTTTGATTTGGGACAGAAATGGCATTGGTCGCACTTTTGGATGATCTCTGGCGGGAGCGGGATGGAGGTAGTGCATCCATTCTTGCTCTACTTGCTCTAACCTCTCGGCAGCTTTTGATACCATCAACCATGGTATTCTCCTGGGACAACTTTGGGGGATGGGAGTGGGAGGCCTTGTGCTATCCTGGTTCACTTCCTTCCTCTGTGGCCACTCTCAGTCAGTGTTGATAGGAGGTGAGAGATCCAGCCCTCGCCCACTGCTTTACAGGGTTCCGCAGGGCTCGGTACTCTCTCCGTTCCTGTTCAACATTTATATGAAGCCGCTGGGTGAGATCATATGTCACAATGGACTGAGATATCCCCAATATGCTGATGATACTCAGCTGTATGTCTCGGCCTGTGGTGAGTTAAGTGATACCGTGTCCTCCCTTTCGCAGTGCCTGGAGGCTGTTAGGGGCTGGATGGGGAGCAACGGGTTGAAACTAAACCCTTACAAGACCGAGTAGCTCTGGGTTTAGGGTTCATTAGCTCAGGAAGAATTGCCACCTTTGGCCTTGGATCGGGTGGCACTGCCCCAAACAGACCCTGTGTGTAAACTAGGGGTTTTTCTGGGCCACAACTCTTGCTTGAAGAACAGGTGGCGGTTGTGGCCAGGAGGCCCTTTGTGCAACTGGGGGTTGTGCACCAGTTATGCCCTTTCCTGGACCAACAGTCCCTATTCACAGTCACTCATGCCCTAGTCCCGTGATGGCGAACCTATGGCACGGGTGCCACAGGTGGCACGTGGAGCCATATTGGTGGGCACGCGAGTGTTGCCCCAGCTCAGCTCCAGCGCGCATGCGCGCACCAGCCAACTGATTTTCAGGCCTTCCGGTCCCACCCGAAGTTGGGAAACTGGCTGTTTCTGACCTCCGAAAGGCCTGCGGGGGGATGGGGCTCCTAGAAAGCCTCTGGAGCCTAGGGAGGGAGGGAAATGGACATACTGGGCCCACCGTGCCATCGCGTGCCAAAAGCAGGGGGAAGTGGGGGGGGTCATGTGCGCATGAACGGGAGAGCGGGGCACATTGGATTATGGATGTGGGCACCCGCACCCGCAGCCCCCCACACTCTCCCCACTTTTGGCACGCAACGGCAAAAAGGTTAGCCATCAGTGCCCTAGTCACTTCCCGTCTGACTATTGCAATGTGTTCTTCATGGGGCTGCCCTTGAAGAGCATCCAAAAGCTCCAGTTGGTGCAAAATGCAGTGGCCCGCATGGTTTTGCAGACCCCAGTGTGCACACGGATTACCTCTCCTGCGGGGGCTACATTGGTTGCCGATTTGCTTCCGGGCGCAATTCAAGGTGCTGGTTGTCACCTTTAAAGCACTTCATGGCTTGTGACCAGGTTATCTGAAGGACCGTGTCTTGCCAGTCACATCTACACAACCCATCAGAGTGGGAAAGCAGGGAATGTTATGGATCCCATCCCCGAGGGAGATACACCTGGTAAGACCCAGAAGAAGGGCCTTCTCCATGGTGGCTTCCTCTCTCTGGAACATCATTCCCCAGAGATTAGAATGGACCCCACTCTAATACTCTTCCAGAAGGCGCTGAAGACCTAGTTCTGCCAGAGGGCCTGGGGAACCCAGAGCGGGATGGAGCCCATTAAATGGCTCGTGTCACTGAGGCGGGTGGGAGGTGGAGGGTGATTTTGTTATAATGTACTATATTAATTTATTTGATTCTTTTTGTTAGTTTTTATTGCTTTAAATGTTGTCTTTTATTCTGTAAACCACCTTGAGTCACCATGGTCGAATAGGCGGCAATATAAATTCAATAAATAAATAAAACTAGATAACATCATCAGTGCTAGGAGGGAGTGGGGTTTGCTCTTATTTTTAAATATCAGTGGCTTGTCCTGACAGAGTTAGGGATGTTTTTGCTTCTTCATTTATAATAAAGTCCCATTCTGGGATTTGTTTTTAATAGTCTGCTAAATGTTTGGAGCAAACTTGTATTCTGGTTCAAGTTAACAGAAACCAAATCGTCATAGGGGCTAGAACTTTATGACTGACGGCTATAAATTACATGACCAATGGTCAAGGCTCCAGGTTAGAAACCAGAAGACTCTATGTTCTAGTCCCACTTTAGGCATGAAAAGTGGTTGGGTAATTTTGGGCCAATCAGTCTCTCTCTCAGTGCACAATGTCAGACTTGGACGACAAGCCACTGAGTCAATTCCTGTTGCAATAGATTGACGATCGGTTGATTGGGAAAGAAAAAAGTGAACCCTGCACTTGCAGGAGGAACACTAGGAAGGGGGGGGAAAAATCAAAGGTATTTGAGGTAAGAACTGACAGGGATTTCCTTTCCTTTCCTTTCCTTTCCTTTCCTTTCCTTTCCTTTCCTTTCCTT
>WNWU01013574.1:5067103-5119932 GCA_012654045.1 Ptyas mucosa
GATTTGCTATAATCAAATCACTGTTGGTGTGGATGTGAGATTATAGCAAATCAAAGCAACGGCATCAATTCCCTGGGAGGATGTATTAAAGTACAGAAATAGAACAAAATAGCTGACACAATTCACACTCACACAATTTTAAATAATCTACAGCCCATACTGGACAATCAGTGGTGGGTTGCTACCGGTTCTCCCCGGATCAGGCGAACTGGTAGCGGCGGCTGTGGAAGGCTCCGCCCACCTGTTCAGATGCTTCTGAGCATGCACAGAACCGTCACACGCGTGCACAAACCCGCCTCTCTGGACAATATTACATTTTCTCGGTGATATTTAACCACCATAGACTAACATGGCTACCCAGGGGTGGGTTCTACTTACCTTTACTACCAGTTCGTAATGGGAACATGCGCATGCGCTCGCTTCACTTTGTGTGCGCAGATCATCAATTATGACGTCCGGGTGGGTGAGTGGAGCCTCCTGCTGCTTTTACTACTGGTTCTAAAGAACCGGACAGAACCGGGAGCAACCCATCACTGTGGCTACCCTCCTATAATATCTAGCCCAGACAGTCTTTCTAGCCCTCTTAAATTTTCAGTGGGACACATTTTGCAAGTGCCATGAAGGATATGGGGCACCTCAACAGCTAATTCTGTCTTTCTCATGGTAAGACCTAAACTACAAAACTTGCTATTGGAAACAAGACTTACAATTTAGGAAAAGGTGTTTATTTTTCCCAGTCCTAAAAGAACTGTTTTATAATTTTTAGATGGATTTTAATCCTTTTATTCTATTAGGATTTTATTAGGATTTGTCGATTACCTAGAACCAGTATTCCAAGCAGTGACTAAAGATGAGCCCAAAAAAAAGTGCAATGATATTTTAAAGTTAGCCTTTGAATCCTGCACAAAGTGAAGAATTTTACTCACAATCTTACTTTTCTATCTAACGTCATAGGATCCAGCCCGAGAAATCCAGAAGGTTGCCCAATTCCTGGGGTCAGAGCTCTCAGGAGCAGTTGTGGGTGAGATTGTGCAACATACAAAGTTTGAGAGCATGAAGACAAACCCAATGGCAAATTACAGCACCATACCTAGTTTCCTTTTAGACCAAGACATCTCTCCATTTATGAGAAAAGGTAATATTGGGAGGGTGAATTTTATTCTGGCCCCATATTCTGAATGCAGTAATGAAAACAAATGAAGTGGTATATAAATCTAAATGCTATTGCTATTTTATTAATGGCCCTTTCAGCAATAGCATTTAGATTTATATACCGCTTCATAGTGCTTTAGAGCCCTCTTTAAGTGATTTACAGAGTCAGCATATTGCCCCCAACAATCTCGGATCTCATTTTATCAACCTCAGAAGGATGGAAGGCTGAGTCAACCTTGAGGCAGTGGGACTTGAACTGCCAAACTGCTGGCAACCAGCAGTCAGCAGAAGTAGCCTGAATTACTGCATTCTAACCATTGCGCCACCATGGCACACCCCTGCAGAGGTGCCCTCTTCAATATTAAATGCATCATTACTGTTCGATGTTGCTTCAGCGTGAGCATAAGTATCTCTACATGCTCAGATATGTTTACTTTCTTACATATAATTCCAAATACTCTCCGAGCAGTGAATTCATATTAACAGGTATTACAAGACTCTAGAAAATGCTTGGATTAATAGACAGTGTGACTGTCTCTCTCACCGTGTGTGTGTGTGTGTATGTACGTGTGTTTATGCATCCTATTTCACAGGAACTCTGCTTTAGCAATTACAGTTGCTAAATTAAAGTTGCTATTAGCAATTAAAGTTGCTAATCAATCTAATCAGTTAACCACTATTGCTGTATTTCATATTCTGCATTATTTCCTTGCCTGCAGGCACTGTTGGTAACTGGAAAGAACAGTTCACTGTGGCTCAAAGTGAACAACTAGACGATCTCTGTGTCCACTTACTAGCAGACAGTGGCCTGACATTCCACACCCAATTGTAAACCTGTGCCTCTCACCACTTGACATGCTTGCTTTTCCATGTATTTAATAAAATAGACGGCTGAAAGCAAGAGCAAACCAAACTATGTGTATGCCTTTTCTTTTAATACTCTTGGCATTAATGAGCAAGTGGAAAGAAAATGAATTTATTTCAGTTTCTCTGCTACTTCTATTATCCATGATTACCGTATATACTCGAGTATAAGCCGACCCGAATATAAGCCGACCCCCCCCCCCAATTTTATCCCCCAAAACTGGGAAAACTTATTGACTCGACTATAAGCTGAGGGTGGGAAATGTAGCAGCTAGATACCAAATGCATACCATCGTACCGTATTGCTTCATATTTATAAAACCATCTGGAGACGATGCGAAGGGGGAAAAAACCCACAGAAAGTCCTGCTCCTGGTGCTGCCAGGGAAGAGGCACTGCAAGAACCACTGTTGCTGGGGACGAGGGGGTGCCAGCGCCAGAAGCAGCGGGCTGGGGCTTCAATCCCTTTCCCTGGACAACCTGCTCGGGTGCGGAGACAGGGAAGCCACAGACAGCAGAGCCTTCCCACTATCCCCTTGTACCCAGCAACAGCAGTTCTTGCGGTGCCTCTTCCCTGGCAGCACCAGGAGCAGGACTTTCTGTGGGTTTTTTCCCCCTTCGCACCGCAACGAATTAAGAATGGGGTGGTGGTGTTGTCTTCCTTATTCCGAGGCAGGGCTGTTTATTCCACTGAGTACAAGGGGGTGGGGGAAGGATCTGCTTTCGGGGCTTCCCTTCTCCCCAGCCCAGCAGGCTTCATTATTTCTTCCCCCACCCCCTTGTACTCAGCGGAGCCAGTTCTCTACCCCTGGGCAACCTGCTAGGCTGAGGAGAAGGGAAGCCCCGATCCTTCCTCAACCCCTTGTATCCAGCAGAGCCGGTTCTCTTTCCCTGGGCAGCCTTCCCGCACCCCCTTGTATCCAGCAGAGCCGGTTCTCTCCCCCTGGACAGTCTGCTGGGCTGGGCAGAAGGGAAGCCCCGATCCTTCCCCCACCCCCTTGTATCCAGCAGAGTCGATTCTCTTTCCCTGGGCAGCCTTCCCCCACCCCCTTGTATCCAGCGAAGCCGGTTCTCTTTCCCTTGGCAGCCTGCTGGGCTGGGGAGAAGGGAAGCCCCAATCCTTCCCCCACCCCCTTGTATCGAGCAGAGCCGGTTCTCTCCTCCTGGACAGTTTGCTGGGCTGGGGAGAAGGGAAGCCCCGATCCTTACCCCATCCCCTTGTATCCAGCGGAGCCAGGTCTCTCCCCCTGGACAGTCTGCTGGGCTGGGGAGAAGGGAAGCCCCGATCCTTCCCCCACCCCCTTGTATCCAGCAGAGCCGGTTCTCTCCTCCTGGACAGTCTGCTGGGCTGGGGAGAAGGGAAGCCCCGATGCTTCCCCCACCCCCTTGTATCCAGCAGAGCCGGTTCTCTTTCCCTGGACAGCCTGCTGGGCTGGGGAGAAGGGAAGCCCCGATCCTTCTCCCACCCCCTTGTATCCAGTAGAGGCGGTTCTCTCCCCCTGGGCAGTCTGCTGGGCTGGGGAGAAGGGAAGCCCCGATCCTTCCTCCCACCCTCTTGTATCCAGCGGAGCTGGTTCTCTAGCCCTTGGCAGAGGAGCGGAGGCACCATCCGCCTCTCTGCTCAGTTGCGAGCGAGCGAGCAGCCAGCCAGTCACGGGAGCAACTGTAAAAAGCTGCAAGCGTCCCTGCAACCCCTAAAGCCAAAAAGGGGTGCAGGGGAGGGGCGCTGCAACCCCGCACACACACCCCATTTTGGCTTTAGCAAGCCTCCCTGCAACCCTGGGAGCCAAAACGGTTGCAGGAAAAAAGGTCTTTTTTGGGTGACTCGAATATAAGCCGAGGGGGGCTTTTTTCAGCCTGAAAAATGTGCTGAAAATCTCAGCTTATATTCGAGTATATACGATAGTTTGTAGAAAAAAGTACCAACCACATAAAACTGAACAGTGAGGTTTAACTTACAAGCTTGCAAATTTAGGATCAATCAGATGGACCATTTACACTGTAACTTTCCCCATCTGATACTCTCTAAATCAGAGGTGGGTTTCAGCAGGTTCTGACCAGTTCTGGAGAACCGGTAGCAGAAATTTTGAGTAGTTCGGAGAACCGGTAGTAAAAATTCTGACTGGCCCCACCCCCATCTATTCTCTGCCTCCCAAGTCCCAGCTGATCAGGAGGAAATGGGCAATGATGGGATTCAAGTAATTTAACAACCAGTTCTCTGCCCTAATGATTTCTTCCAACAACCTTGAGTCCTCAAGGAGAAGGGCAGTATAAAAATTTAACCAAATAAATAAACCAATTTGCCAAACTGCTCAGAAAGTTAGCAACCGGTTCTCACGAAGTGGTGCGAACTGGCTGAATCCCACCATTGGAAATGGGGATTTAGCAGTAACCTTCCCCTGGATTGGGGAGGGAATGGAGATTTTACAGTATCCTTCCCCTGCCATGCCCACCAAGCCACACCCACAGAACCGGTAGTAAAAAATTTTGAAACCCACCATTGCTCTGAATGTATTGCTATTCCAAAGTATTCGGGGTGACTCACATTGAAGAATGTGAGTCCACATCTGTTAAGAATTTTTAATTTTTTTGTGCCATGGACCCCTTTGCAGTCTGGTAAAATCTACAGACCCTTTCTCAGAAAAACACACTTAAAATGCATAGTTATAGAACATATCACAAAGGAACCCAAGTTATGTTCAAATAGAGGTATAATCCTCAACCTGCAACCACAATTAGAATTTATATTTCTACTGTAAGTCACTGTAATTGTAAATCACATTGGACTTGATTTTATGGTCATTAAGTGAATCCACTGTGATTGTAAGTGTGAACTTGTTCTTCTGAATGGGCATTTTGGCACAAACTGCAACCTTAAGACACCGCAACCAGTGTTAAGTGCAAGATGTTTGCCAAGCACCCAAATTGCCATCACACCACCATGTGTGCGGCTGGTATGATAGTCATAAGTGCAAGTATCTGTCAAGTGCAAGGAGAGGGCATAAGTGGAAGGACTGGATTTTTTTTAGCACCATCGTAACTTTGAATGGTTATTAAATGAATGACTGTAAGATGAAGACGCACATTTGAACCAAATATCACATTGATCTGAAATCCTGAATGGATTTTATTTGTAAAATATACCAAGAAAAGTCTTCATGAAATTCCAGTTAGTGGAGACTCTATCAGTGCAACTGATGAAGTGAACTGTAGCTCACAAAAGCAGGTGTTGTTTAATCACATCTGCTAGTGATAACCAAATCCTGACTGAGCAAAACAGTAACTTCTGATTTTAAACTGTGCATCTTTGCTTGCTGATCTCTCCTGAGTGCTAAGGATCTTTTTTCTTTCTATCTCTTTCCCTAGTGATAATTACCTTCTACTCTAAATCTGAGGAAAGAAAACAGGAAATAAGGTCTTAGTGTCTATGGATTCTCAGTCATCCAGGTCATGGTTGTCCCAAAAGTGCCTTTTCAGGAGACAATTTTTACTTTTCTGTTTTTGTTTTTTGAAGATGTTTTGCTTCTCATCCAAGAAGCTGCTTCAGCTCTGACTGGTGGTGAATTTATATTCCTTGCAAACAGCTGGTTATTTGCATTCTTTGTCATTGAGGCCACTTGGAGGTTTGTCTGTTTCCTCAGGATCACTTCAACGATTCTCTAAAAGAATGCAAATGACCAGCTGTCTGCAAGGAATATAAACCCTTCCATTCCCCACCATCCAGTCAGAGCTGAAGAAGCTCATTGGATGAGAAATGAAATGTCTTCAAAGAAAAAGTACAGTTGCTTCCTGAAAAAGCACCTTTGGGATAAGCTCTTAGTGGAAAATGACATCCAGCTATTATCTTCTGTTCCTGATGCTGTGCCTTGCCCCCTCCCTTCCCTCTAACCCTGTAGGGGGGAAACATCAACATTCTCTACAGGCAGAGTCTGGTTAGCCCATGCAGAGAGAGTGCTATGTGGTATAGAATTTTTTTTAAAATTTGATTTATATGCCGCCCTTCTCCGGAGACTCAGGGCGGCTTATAATGCGCTAAGCAATAGCCTTCATACTTTTGTATATTTATACAAAGTCAGCTTATTGCCCCCACAAACTGGGTCCTCAATTTACCTACCTTAGAAAGGATGGAAGGCTGAGTCAACCTTGAGCCTTGGTGAGATTCGAACCTGCAATAATTGCAGGCAGCTGGTGTTAATAACAGGGTGCTTTAGACCACTGTACTATCCAAGGCTCTTAATTAATTAAGGACCCCTTAGGAGTCAAGAATTGGACGCCTCTACTTATGATCCTTGCTTCTGCTTGTGGTTTCTTTTCACTGCCCTCCAATGGTAAAGTCTTGCATTCTAAAGACTCGTGTATTTGCCAACTGCTTCCTCTAACTGGATGTCCAGGGTGAATAGGAAGTACTGTAAAAAAGAGAAAAAGTGCTGATTAATAGAAGGGTAGAAAAAAAGAAGGCAAAAAAGAAGGGTTTACAATCCTGTCTCCAAAGTGTGCACCTCTTTTGCACTTTTCGCACAGAGGTATGTTTGCACAATGATGTGAAGCTCACACCTCATCAGCTTCAGATAACCTGTAGCAGTTGTGCTACAGTTTTTGACATCATTTCTATTTCACAATAGCTGAAACTTTCTTTTTGTGTGTGTAAGAAGCTAGGCTCACAATTCTGTCTACTTGCCAGTTCCTATGGTGTTATATGAGAGCTATTTTTGTACATAAAATGCTAGAGGCTAATATTTTAGTTCCTCTATAATAGCTTTTTAATTAAAATACTGTTAAACACTGAACGTCAGATGGTGCAGAAGAAAGTATTGTTAAGTATCCATAGCAGTGCTGAAATCCAATTTTTTTTACTACCAGTTATGTGGGTGTGGCTTGGTGGGCGTGGCAAGGGAAGGATATTGCAAATCTTCATTCCCGCCTCACTCCAGGGGGAAGGATATTGCAAAATATCCATTCCCACCCACTCTGGAGCTAGCCTGAGGTGGTATTTGCCAGTTCTCCGAACTGCTCAAAATTTCCGCTACCGGTTCTCCAGAATCTGTCAGAACCTACTGGATTTCACCCTGGTTCATGGGTGTTACTTTGCTATATTATTACTCTGATATTTGATCCTAGATTGTTTTTCTCTTCAGTGTGACATTTTTCGTTGGAAACATTGATTTTCCCAGCGTCAAAAAGGGAATCAGAACTAGCGTGTGAAGAAAACAGCTCAGTTCAACTGTAAAGTATAATCTTGACTGAGACCGTTTTTTTCTACTCTATACAGGTAAGTATTTGAACAAAAGCCAAAAGGCCCTTTGCAACTGAACGTCCTGACCCAATTAATTTAGTTTAATAATGTAAGAAATGAGATTTGAAACTTCTGAAGTGTTTTTAAAGAAGGCTTCAGAATGACAATGTTTGCATTCATAGCATCGATGAGAGCAGAAGGAAAGTCATCTCATCACTTACAGAAGGAAAGAGGAGAAAGAAAAACACGCAGTTGATTTTCATAAATGGCTGTTTTGATTTGAATAAAGGAAAAAAGCTAATGAACTCTTGACAAAGAATAACATCTATTTCCTCAGGTCCTTGCAATATATATATATATATATATATATATATTAAATCCTTTTTTTTTGTTTCCTTTTTCTACTCAAGCAAAAAACAACACAAAAAAGCATTCAGGTTAATATAGCATTTCACACAAAAATTGAGGTTTCTTCCAGGAGTGCAACAACCCTAAATTAATCCAAGTCCCTGGAGAGATTTGATTATAACAGCTCTTAGCACTTACTACTTTATAGCAATAGATTCCAGAGTGCATCTATTAACAGATGCCAAAGTTTCTGTCAAGGAGACATCTTTGCAGTGGCAAATACTGCAGAATTTTTCCAGTGTTGTGATTACTCACAGAAGCCAAGTCAAAGAGCTAAAATACGATACAGCCATCATGCCCTCTCAAGAAAACTTTGAGGCAATGTCTTTTTTTTTAATAGAAGAGAAAGGTATGAAAAAGAGAAGTGGAACAAATGGATAGAAACTAATTAAGGAGGGAAACAATCTAGAACGAAGAAGAAATTTCCTGATAGTGAGAAGAATTAATCAGTGGAACAGCTTTCCTTCAGAAATTGTGGGTGCTCCAACACTGCAGGTTTTTAAGAAGGGACTGGACAGCCACTTGTCTAAAACGGCATAGAGTTGGCCTAGAAGTCCTCCAACGTCCCTTCCAACTCTGTTATTCTGTTAAATTCTGTGTCTTCCAAAACTTTTTTATAAACCATATTGCACAATGTATTGTCTTAGAAAAGATGAATTACAAAAGCAAATCTCATGGCTAAGTATATTACCATATTGGGTCTGCCTTCATGAGCAAAGGTGAGTTTACACCATTACAGGTAGTCTTGACTTATAACCATAACTAAGTCCAAAGTTACAGTGCTAATCTTTGTTAAACAGGTCACCACGTAACTGGGTGTGATTTTACAACCTTTTTTTGCAGTGGTAGTTAAGTGAAAGCATTTAACTAATGGGCATTTTTGGTTGGAAACTGGAAGTAAACATGAGAAATTAGCAAAAAAAAAAAAAAAACCCATCAAAAATGATTGTCATGTGATTGTGGGATGCTGCAAGCAGTCATAAAGTAAGTCAATTGCCAAGCTTCCAAAATCCATTTGTGTGTGTGTGTGTGTGTCACAATTTTAATTCCAAAATTCTGTGTGTGACCATTCTAACTCCAAGCTTTTGGGGGGGGGGGGGGGATGTCTGTTGTAACTTCAAACAATCGTTAAGCTACTGGTCATATTCTGAGGACAAGCTTCAGTGCAAATAAAACATTGTAGGAATTGCGGAATCCACTATAAGAAGAAAGTATAAAAGGGAGTTAATGCTCCTTGACCAATCAATCAGAGGAAAGCCTGGGTTTAGATCTGAGATTAGATAAAGGACCTAGGTTTCTGTATCTAGGTATTTTTATTAATTTTTATTATTCATTCGTTTTGATTTTCTTTCATATCATCTTGGCTTCTTAATATATTAGCCCTGTTGTTCATTTATGGAACTGGAATGGGAAAATCATTAACTACCCTTAAGTTGACCTCTCAAGCAGGTTCTAAACTACCTGATTATATCGGCCCTAGTTAGATTTGAATATTGATTTTTTTTAAACTCTTTTTCACAGAATGTCAGGTTGTTTTGAAGCTTACAGGAGTTTTTCAGTTTAAGAATAGAAAAAAGTAGATACCGTCTTTCCCATATCGAGTTCTGCAATTCCAGGAACACCCAATCTGTTTTCCAACCAGAGATTTAAAAGACAAGTGAGACTCTCCCAGTTTCAGTATTTGTATTTGAATGTTGCCCGAAGTCCTTTGCAAAGCAAATGGAAGTGCTTCCAGAAAAGATTTGCATTCCAGTCAACTCTGGATCAAATACAGAATTTTTACAAGGGTTCCAGACATTATTAACTTTCCTTTGTATCTTCCCTGCATTTTCCCTCAACTTTTTTTCCTATTAAAAATATGTAAGAAGATTTACTAGAAACCCATTAATAATTATAGCCCCAGAAACTTTTATTCTGGAAAACAGTCTGGAATTATATGATGTTTGTCAGGGGCTGCTTATTAGATAAAATGAGTTGGAAAAATTTTCTTGAGAGAAACATTTGAAATCTAGCGGATTAGATTATCAAGAAATAGAAAGCGGGAAACCGGATTGGTAAAGTTTGTTTTTGGACAGCAAGCATTATAGGAGACTGGAAAGAACATTTCCTGATGGCTTAAAATGAAAAACGACATCTATATGCTACTAAAACCTTTGTTCCTATCATCTTTAACTAGATGAAACAGTGCATCAAAGGACAATTTTTGAATCAAAGTATCTTAGATGGGCTAACTTACACGATGCACTTAAAATTTGAGATCCATTATTCTCATGGAAATTTGGCAAATTTTATAAAACATTTTCTGACACTAGCCGGAATTCCTAGGATTTGGCCTGTGAGGACAAAGTGTTTGTTTAAGCTAGTGCTGTCGTCAAAAGATCAAGGCTATAATTTCTCAGTCCAATTTATACCAGTTCTTTAATATAGTTCTTACCTTACTCCAAATCCAAATCTTATATATTCCATCATATATAGAAGGCATCAAATCAAAGACTGTTGTTTTGAAGAGAACCAGGATTTTCTCTCTCTTTCTCTCTCTCTCTTTGGGTGGTGGGAGATGGGTGGTGGGCTACTGACTACTTGGACTAATCCTTGCACTTTCTTGACAAGATTTTGGGAGTGTTTTACCATTGCCTTCATCCTAGAGTGACTGACCCAAGATCATCTAGCTGAGTTCGTGTCTAAGGCAGGACTAGAATTCCCAGTCTCCTGGTTTCTGTCTGATGCCTTATCCACCACACCAACCTGGTTCTTTTTAGAGAGTCCTTTAGATAAAACATGAAAACTGCAACGGTTTGCACTACAAAAAATAACATTCGGGCAACTGCAACCGCCTGCATTAAAAACGATTCAGATGACTTCTAAAGACAACCCACCGCCACCACCTCCACCAAGAAAGAATAGGAGGGAGAGGACCAATTTAAATGCACTGCCCCGAAGACTTTATGTTTCCACATTTGCATCATTTATTCGCGCTAAGCGTCCCCGAATAAGCCCTTGTAGGATCGTGAACCGCAAATTTCTGCAAAGACCCATTATTATATAACCCCATTAAGTCCAGACGGGAAGGCCAAATGGCGCGTTCTGTGGCTACAAGGCATCATGGGAGTTGTAGTTCTGTGGTGTAGGGGCGACAGACGTCGACCGAAAAGCACGCTTATGAAACCGCGCCACGCTTGTCCTTTCCGCGAAGTGCCTTTCGGGAGTTGTAGTTCTGTCTCTTCCCAGTCGCCTTTGCTGCTTCCGTTGCCTCCAGAAACTATGCCAGGGAGCCGGGGTGGGAAGCCCCGAGAAGCCGCCAACCCCGCCGTTGGGGGTGGGACGGAGTCAGTGACAGAACGAGTCCTCCGGGAGGCCCACTCACTTTATGTGCACCCGGGTCATGGTGAGAGCTGAGAGGATAGGATGAAAAAAAAAGGGGGACACTTTTCTTTTGGGGGGGGGGGGTGGAACAACATGCCAAGGGTCAGCCATAACTTTCCCATTATTTTCCCAGGTTTGGTGTCCATAGGAGAGCGCTTGGGCCTGACCCTGCTTCCCCCTCGCCGTAGAGTGACTGTCATGGTGATGGGCAACCACAGTGCTGGGAAGAGCAGCTTTATCAACTGGTGAGCTGAAGGGCAATGTCACAAAATTGATCAAGGGAAGTCAAAACTGAGAATGGCATCATTAGGATATGGAACCAAGGGGTGTTGGCATGAGTGCAGGGCATTCTGGGCAAATCCTAATAGAGAGGGTGATATGGCACATGGCATTCTGGGAAAATCCTGGAAAGTTATCCATAGTACATATGAGTCAGTTGACAAGAGTCTGAATTTTGATTATGTGATCATGGGTGTCAACTTGGAAAGCTTTCAAAGCTTTCGTGGCTCATGAATTAATTATGGCATCTTTCGGAAACTTCACAATGGGGATGTTGCAATGGTTGTAAGCGTGAAAAATGATCATAAAGTCACTTTTTTCACTGATGGTATAACTTTGAACGGTCACTAAATGAACCTTGTAAGTCGAGAACTACCTGTACAAGAAGTTGCAGGCAACCTGTAAGTTGTGGGAGAGTTTAGGTCTTGCAGAAATTGTTGCTTCTAATTTATTTTAACTATAAAAAATGGTGAAATTATTGTTTATTTGTTTCCATCGGTGATTAATAAGAGGTGTATTATATTGGGGAAAGGCTTCCATTTAAAATGGCAGTCTGAAAAGCTGAACCTCTCAATAGCTCCTCTGAGAAAAAAAACTCATATACTTCTGCCCAAGTTTATATAAAAAGAAGTGATTAAAGGCTACCGAGAAAAGATGCATGAACAAAATGAATAGTTTGTCGATTATACTGAATATTATCTGGAAGAGTTAATATTTTTACATCTAGTTTTAAAACAGGGAGAGGGATTGTAATCCATAGACGCCTAAATTATTGTGTCATTGAGGCAAATGATGCTGATGTAATGAAAGAACAAATGGGTATTGAGACACTTGAAGCAATTTAGCAACCTAGGACATTTCAGGAAATTGACTCTGAATGTGTTGTAATACTGTATTTCCCACCATCAGTTCAGATTTGGCCATATTTTGCACACAAGGAAGAAAAATATTCTAACTTGGTTTTCTTGACGTATTTGTGCAGGTATGTAGAGGAACACATCCAACGTACTGGGGTTGCTATTGAGACTCAGGGCTTCACTTTCATCACCAGTGGAAAGAAGCGAGAATCTCTCACGGTGAGATGTACAAAGACACTCATTTTTTGCATGCATTGCTGTTATGGCTATTGCTATTTAACCAGTAAAACTTGCCCTTCTTCAATATAGCAGCCACTGCCCTTAACTTCCAGGCAGTCAATTCTTCCTCTCCGCCAGTTTTGTTTTGTTTTGCTTTGTTTCGTTTTCCTATCAGCAGCCAATCTACATGCAATCATTGAATAGGCATACATAAAGATATTTAAAAGTTCCTCTCCCCACCCTCTACATTTCTCTCTCCCTTAAAAAAGTGGTGAAATCTAAATTTTTTTGCCACCGGTTCTGTGGGCATGGCTTGGTGGGTGTGGCTTGGTGGTCATGTGATAGTGGGCATGGCCAACTTTTTTTTTTACCTTTTAAAGCATTTTTAACTAGTAAAAAATGCTTTAAAAAGTAAAAAAAAAGGTTCTGATGATCAGCACCTGACCAGCCTGATTCCCCTCGTCAAGCCAGATCCAACGCCTCCTAGCCCTGAAGATTGTAAGCTTTTCCACCTCGGCCACCCAGTCCGGGAGATGACGGTTGGGGACGGGATGTTGGGCACAGGCTGCTGCGAAAGACCAGGAGCAAAAACACACACACACACACACACACACACACACACAAGCCGCGCGCACAGCGGTACTGGTGAGGTTTTTAGTAAGCAGCACAGGAAGCCAGACTTGCCTTCACAGGTACAAAAGCTTCCTTACAAATGGAAAAACGCCAGGAGCAAGTGCAAAAAGAAGCGCTTGCTTGCTCCTGTTGTTTTTCTACTTGGAAGATGGAGAGGAGGAGGAGGAAGAAGCCAAGGGCGCCTGAAGCAAGGCGTAAAAATCCGCAGCAGGCAGCTCGGGGTGAGTGAAAAGGGGGACCAGCCAAGTGCTTTGTTTCTCTGGAACCAGTAGTAAAAAAAATGCTTAAAAAGTTAAAAAAAAAACGTTCCAACGATCACGCATCGCTCAGCTGATCGTTAGAACTTTTTTTTTTTATTTTTTAAGCATTTTCTTTATCATTGGTTCTCTGGAAGTAAAAGCAGGAAGTAATGACGACCGGGCGGGTGGGCGGAGCCTCGAGCTGCCATCGCTACCAGTTCTCTGAACCACCAGCCGTCATCGCTACCAGATCATCCAAACTGGTCCGAACCGGAAGCATTTCACCCCTGCCTTAAAAAAGCTTAGGTTTATCTAACCTGCTGATGTTTTCTTCCTGCACATGGGTAGTGCAGATTTGGTTGGGGAGCTACAATTCTAGTAGTCTTAATCTCAATAAGCAGTGATAAGGAATGCAGAAAGTTGTGTTTCACAACATTTGGAGGGCCACACATTTCTCACCACCTAGACTATGCAGTGAGTGTGCTGGTGGTTTAGAACAAGCATGTGACTTAGCTCCTAGTATAGGGTCACACGTTATTCAGATGTTTGGACTTTCAAACATTACTTCAGACAGGCATATTTTATGTGTCCAAAGAGGAAAATGCATGAGACACAATAAAATTAATATTTAATTAATTCAATTATAATAAATTGCACTTATTTTTGTGCTGGGCCTATCTAGCTTTTGAGCATACACACTGACATCCCACATAAAAGATCACCTTCAACCTTCAGCCTTGAAATAGTCGTGCACACTTGCTAAATAAAATTTGTCTAATGACTTTAAAAGCTATCTGCTACAGCCATAATAATATCACGTATGCTAAAGCCTTCTGTTTCTCCACTCCTTTTCTGCAGGGCAATGCTACACTCCACCTCTACCCTCATTTTCAGATTTTGCAGAACTTCAAAGGTTAGTTGCAGACTGAAGATAAATCAACTTTAAATTCAGAACAGTGCTATGTGGCCTAAATGAGTATTGCCTTTGATCAGGAAGCTGACATTTAAAAGTTGGGGTAATTGATCATTGACAGCTTGCCTGTAATAATGCATGTCGATAATGGTGTCTGATTTTAGGATTATTAGAAGGAAAATACGGCGTTTGTTGTCTGTTAATGGCAAGAAGCTGCTAGTAAATTTTAACATTCTGCTCTTTATCATTCATTTAGGAGTGCCAGAATACCTGAGTACTGAGATTTGTACCGCCAAGCAGAAACAATTTCCTCTGATCACTTTTCTTGATACTCCAGGCTTGGTGGATGGTGATATGAAATATCCTTTTGATGTGGAGGGAGCACTGATCTGGTTTGGTGAGTATAGCTTCAGGAAATAGTCTTGGTTCCTGAAGAAGGATTCTATTAAATAGGAACCTGGCCTCAGGAAGTCTTGAAAACACGTTTCCCAAGTTCATCCTGGCCCTCAAAACGAAATAGATGTGCCCAAGAAAGGTTGAATCAGAAGATGGATTAATATAGGTAAACCAGGAATGGTTTCAGTCTTAGGAAAAATCCTTGAAAGAGCTATTTTAGGTTCTGGAAAAAAATACAGGTATGATGATGGGAGAACAGATTTTAACACAGGGCATTTTCTACTGTAGTAGCTCTTAGCTTGAAAGAAATTGTTTACTGATTTATTATTTCCATATGAATTTTCTCCCCATGTTATATAGCACCCTAAATCCTTCCCTTGTAATCTTGTTCAGGCCAACTCTGCGATCTCATCCTGGTCTTCTTTGATCCCATGGGGCAGGCTCTTTGCAAACGCACCTTAAACATAGTGGAGAAGATCAATGAAGAGCACGGCGACAAGTTACACTTTTATTTGAGCAAAGCTGATGAGGCAGGCACTGAGGGTGACCGACAGGTAGAAAGTCTCCCATGGATAACGGGATGGGGAATGGCCCTCTCATGGAACAGAAGGAATTAAGAATGGCAGATTGTAAAATCATGTGTGTGTGTGTGATCTTTTTCTTTTTGTCTGACAGAGAGTGTTGATGCAAATTGTTCAAGAACTTTGTAAACGCCCTGGCCTCAATAAATGTGGGTTTGACATGCCTACAATTTACATTCCCAGCCCCAATAAGGTGCGTGACAAGCTTGGAGTTTTTTTAGATATAAGATTGAAGCAGAAGCCATAATTAATCCAGACTTCTGGAAGGATGGGTGAGCCTTGGGATGGATGGAAGAGAAAAGCTTATTGGTCCGTTGCTTATGAGGATGTGGAACAAATTGGGACTGAAAATAGGATACTGATAGATTCTCTGCAAAATGGTGATATGGGTTTTGCACTCACCCTTAGTCGAGTCGGTGCGTTAATCAGATTGAGGAGGTCTGTCGCACAATTGAGAAGACTATCAGCCAGACTGTGCAGCATACACTCAATGCTTTGGAAAGGGATTGCCGGCTCATTGAAGAGGCCACACAGCGTTTGCTAGAGGATGACAAGTAAGAACATAGCATTGTGGGAATGGGAGACTTGACATCTGAGGTCAACAAAAGAGGGATAGTATATCAGATCCCAGGTAGAAAACTGGGTGTGTGAATTTGTATATAAGATGGCAAATTGAGTCACCTTGTGGTGAGATGAGTGGCAAATTTAATTAATTAATTAATCAAGAGATTAATTACTGGGTGGAAAATTCTGAGTTGACAGCCATTGAGAGAGAAATAAAGGATTGCTGTGGAAGGAAAATTGAGTAGAAAGTGAGTAGAAAATGTACTGAAAGCATGCTGTTAAGCTATTAGCTTGACCTATCTCAAAGGATTGTTGTGTAATTTACAGCACAGTCTTGCTCATATTTACTTGGAAATAAATCCCACAGAAATGAAGCATTATAAGTGCCTTGAATTGTAATGTAGACTAATAATCTAGACTCTTTTAAAGGAAGGCTGGTTACATATTCAACTATTTCAAATGTAATTGGGACTGGAAGGTTCTGACTGCTGACCTTCATTTTAAAAGGGGTGAGAAGATTATAGTTAGAAAAAAAAAAGTCCTAGGAAACTAATATC
This sequence comes from Ptyas mucosa, assembly GCA_012654045.1. Classification (NCBI taxonomy): domain Eukaryota; kingdom Metazoa; phylum Chordata; class Lepidosauria; order Squamata; family Colubridae; genus Ptyas; species Ptyas mucosa. Next base: position 5,083,361 of record WNWU01013574.1, read on the forward strand.
TGGGAGAGTTTGGAAGATAGTAGGCTATTTCTAGGGGAATGTGGGATTTAATGTTATTCAGCTAAATTTCTTCCTGAATCCTACATGCTGACTTTGCTTTTTCACTTTTTCTGTTACTCAGCGAGGCCAGAAACAGCAACTTCCGTGCTTTCTTCCGTGGGATGCTTCTGGGCATAGCGGGTTGCCTATTGCCTATTTTTCTTCTTCTGACATTGATATTTGGCACAACATTTGCTCGCCAACTGTGGACCTTGGTCTTGGGGGAGAAGCAAAGCCAGGCCCTGGAACTATACATAGTGAGTATTTTGGTGTCTGTTCCTTAGGGTCCCGAAAGCACCCTTTTCTCACTTTGCACTTTACCCCTCAATTAAGCCTTGTTCTACTTTGCATAGAAAAAAATGGTGCAGGACATTGGATTCCATAACCTTAAGAGTCTCAGTTTTCATGCCTTGAGGGTGTGGGAAACAGGTTTTTCTAGCCTCACATCCACGAAGCAACACAAGCTGATAGGTAGGATTTTAAAACATACAGCTTCTAAAATCTGCACAAAATCTAAGGAACGTATGTTATCCGCTAATAATTAAAAATGGCCCACTATTGCAAAATTCAGAATCATGGGTTTCTTTCTTTCTCTTTCTTTCTTTCTTTCTTTCTTTCTTTCTTTCTTTCTTTCTTTCTTTCTTTCTTTCTTTTTCTTTCTTTCTTTCTTTCTGTCTCTCTCTCTCTCTCTCTCTTTCTTGCAGGAAAAATATGTAATAATCAAGTTTCTAATTACACCAATAGAAATAGAAATGTCTAAAGCCTGCTGTAAGTAGAACAGATGATAGCCTAGAGCAGGGGTGTTAAACTCAAAGTCCGCGAGTGGGATTTGGTTGGATCCGGTCCACAGATCATCCTGGTCTACCCAGTGCGAAGAGGAAAGATCAGGCCAATGTAGCTTTGGCCCAGTCTACCAAAAGCAAAGAGGAAACATGCCAGCAGTTTGGAGAGTGGTATCAAGCTGGTCACGTCCACCCAGTTGGCCACACACCCAGCCAGTTGGTCACACCCATGCAGTCAGCCATGCCCCTCCCTCCCCAAGGTCAACCACAGCCCTGATGTGGCCCTCAATGAAATTGAGTTTGACACCCCTGGCCTAGAGTAATAGGATAACAATGCAAAGTATAACTTCATGATTCATTGCGTAACTAGCAAAACCACAGTTGAATAACCTTTATTTTTCTTGTCTATGACCGCAACTGAGCCCAGAATTTGTGTTGCTAAATGAGAAATGTATTGTGAGTTTCCCATTTTACGACCTTTCTTGCTACACTTGTTAAGTGAATCACTTTAGTTGTTAAATTAGTAACAATTAATTGAATCTGGATTCCCCATTGACTTTGCTTGTCAGAATGTTGCAAAAGTGGATCACATGACCCCGGGACACTGTACCGTCATAAATATGAATCAGTTGTCAAGCATCCGAATGTAAATCACGTGACTGTGGAGATGCTGCAATAGTTGAAAGTGTGAAAAATGGTCATAAGTAATTTTTTTCAGTGCCATTATAACTTCACACGGTCACTAAATGAACTGTTGTAAATTGAGGATTACCTGTACATTATTGCCATAGAATTCAGATATTGTTGTCAGAAATGTATTTTTATATTATTATTTTCTTAAAAAGTGGATAAACTTATATTTTCCTCGGCTAATATCAAGTATACCATTTATTCTTAATCCTAATTTTCAGCAGCCCGTTGCATCAGTCTGGAGTCTTGTCCCTGAAGATCAAACCTTAACAGTATTCTTTGGTCTTCTCTTCCTCTCGATTCTCTTCCTACTCTTGGCCAGCTACACTCTCAGGTAAGAGCATTCCTGTTTACCAGGAAGGGTTGTTCACTACACTTCTTATAATGTTCCTTTGTATCTTTTGCCCCACTTAGAATGAAGCCCACTCTCTCCAAAAAGCAGAAGCGGCAGCTGGAAGATCGACGGGATTACGTGTTGGATGTGGTCTTGGCTAAGAAGGTTAATTCTTTGGGAGCTTGGATGGGGTGGTTTGAAGTTGTGCCATGGTACTTATTTTGTAGGACCTAAGTGGACAGGGATACGAATCCTGTTTGGATTCTGTGGTGGCCAGAGAAAGGGGTTGACGAGCGCAGCAAATTTAAAAAATTACACTGTTTCTCTGCAGAGAAAGCTCTATGAGGAATACCTTCGACAGAGCATTGGTGAACAGGACTTGAGCTGAAACCAGCCTATTCTGAAGAGATTCCATGCCCCTCTTCTCTCCTCTGCCCCCCATCAATACCGAGAGAAGAGCATTTACAACGGCAAGCGGTCGAAGTCTAGTTGATCCAATCCAGTTGCCATCTCTTTCAAACCAGTTGGATAGGGATGGCATCCTGGGCCCTTTTGAATTGTGACTAACCATACTTCTAATGTCCTACATCTGAAAGGATTGATTTTTTCTCTCTCTCTCTTTTTTTTTTTGCTAATCTGTTTGCTGCCTGTGGATAGAATGATGTTTTCAGACTTAATGAGGGGATTGTAGCGGCAAAGATCAACTCTGCATCCAGCTGAACTTGGCGCCTGGTTTTAGGGATGGTAGAGCCTTGCCCGATGTTAAAAGAGGCAACTTTATAAACCAGTGATCTGCTTTGTTGGCTCCTGTCATAATGGGCAGATGTATTTGCATCAAGATGTAACGGGCACCATTTCTGGATTGCTGCCTTAGTCGCTCAGTGATCTAAAGCGACAGTTCACATAAACCTATTATGCTAAATGTAGCATAATTTTATCTGTCATTTGTAGAATACCTCATATTTCTAAATGTACCAGCATGCTATGGGCATGCAGATGACTGTATTCCCTTCCATTTCATATGAGCAAGTGCCTTTATGTGACCATCTCTTGGGAGTGAAAGATGGGACATGGTTCCTGGTAACAGTCTCTTCATTGTTTGGTCATAGCCCAACCAATGCCAGTATAGTACTTAACACTGTGAGATTTCCCCAAACCTGTGACCTTCTAGGCTTTATAATTTATTCAGCATCCCATGGAACACACTGAGAACCCCAAGCCAGCTTTTCCTCCAATGCCAGGAAGTATAAGTTATGCTGAAAAGAGGCCACTGTTTTGGCCAGTTGAGCTCACTTGATCTCACTGCCCTGCATTCATCAATTCTGGGATACCACCATTATCATGGCTGTATCGAGAAACAGCACTTTGCTGACTCTTCTGAAATGCTGTGTATTAAGTCCTTCTGAAGTTAGACTTCAGCTCCCATCAGCCTTAAGCAAAATAATGTAGCTCATCATGTTATAGAAGTGACATTACTGTGCAGAATTTTTAGCAGGGTCCTTTATAGTAAGTGCAACAAAAGAAATTAACTTCTGGCTTCAAGTTGAACAAGAATTTGCTCTTTGGGAATAGGAAAACAGTTGACCCACATTAGCCTGACTCTGGTAACCCATTAAGGTAATTTTGGTAGCTCTTTATCCTCTGTTCCCTATCAAATTGAGGGGGGTGGGGGGGATTGGTTTGCATTGTCTTTGCTTCTCTGCAAGTTCTTTTATCTTATTGGAATGAGTTTCTGGAGAGTGGCAGAGATGAAGGTTAACAAACCAAATTAAATATTTGCCAGAAGTTATTTAACATTGATTAGAATGCATCTCTTCTTGGGGCATCGAACTGACCTGAAATCAAAGAATTCATTTTTTATGCCATGTGCATTAGCAAATACTGCCAACATATTTCGGGAGGGTAGAGGGGGGGATTTGAGTATTTAATAAAAGCTTATTGTAAAATCTGCCTCAGTTCTCTTCCTTCTGTCCTGCTCACCGTGAAAGTCTATGCTTCATTTCAAATAATTGTGAGAAAACAGTTTAGCCAATTTTATTTAGCATGAAAAAACACAAATGTGCATCTTAAGGAACTAAAGATTGAACATAATGCTATTCCCTCTGTCTCAATATAGGTTTCTTTTGATCCATTCTTCTGCCCACTCCCCATTTCCCTAATTTATGTAAGGTTAGCATTGCTACAAACTCATGTTCCCCCATACTATAAAGTTTACTCATCTATCTTTACCCCTTTTTAAAGAGAAAAACAAACAAAAAACCTGGGCTACTATTAATAACAGCATTTATAGATGAATCAATTCCTCCCTCAGGATAAGTTTCAAAATTATTTAAGACATCACAATATCCTGTGATGTGATGTAAGTGGGGAGGAAGATTGAAGAAAAAAAGAATAAGCTTAGGAGAACTATTTGCTTTTCCAAACCTAAGTGTACAATCATTCCATTTGCTTTTCCAGAGTGAATAATGATTAAGGCAGTGGTTTTTTTTCCCCCTGATGGTTTTGGGATGAATTGCAGCCTTCACTTTCACTTGCTCCTAATGTGAGCCATAAGACTGTTTACCATCTTCCATAATTCAAGAAGCCACCAAATTACATGGCGTCCATCCGTCAGTCTCCGTATCCTCGTCGACATTGCCATGGTGTCCAGAACCTGAGTAGCAAACCAGATTCAGAGCTGGCAAGAGAGGAAAGAAAATGGTGAGTGATGGGTACAGCTTCTACCTTCGGAGGAAAAAAAATGTTTGCAGCCCCCATATGATAAAAAATGATTTAAGAAAGGTGCCCAACCTTGCAACGTTTAAGACTTGTGGACTTCAACTCCCAGAATTCCTCAGCCAGCATGGCTGGTTGGGGAATTCTGGGAGTTGAAGTCCACAAATCTTAAAAGTTGCCAAGATTGGACACTCTTGGTTTAAGAGAATAAAAAAATATATTGCATTTGATATGTGGCTGTATGTCCTCCCTCTGCAAGGAAAGGAGCCCCACCCAACTTTCTACCAATTTGTGAAGGGACAATCACTTGTGGTTAAAACTCTTGACATTAGTAGAGTTTATTTATTTCAGTCAAGCCATGCACTGGCTTCTTACCTTCATTTTTTCATTTTTTGGAGGTGGTCGCCTTTCGCTTCTGCTCTGTGCGTTGCAGCTTCAAAACGATCTTCCGCTCATGGCCACCAGGATTTGGGCGATTTGTATGGTCCTCAGCCTCTTTCTTGGATCGGCCTTTGCGGGAAGAGCCACCTACCCCAGAACAACAGTTACTTACTTAGGGCCATTGAGACTCGCTCTTGTGTAAATCCAGTAGATAATCAACAGTTTATTAGAGGTTGTTGAACATCAACTCCAGCCTCTCACTAACTATTAAAGTAGGAGTAGCAAGAAGAGCCACAGGATGTCAAAAAAAGTCAAGATGGCAACCATCACCACATGATCAAAACAGCTACTTTTTACATGCATTGCATACCACATTTTTTTTTAAAAAAATTGATTTATATGCCGCCCTTCTCCGGAGACTCAAGGCGGCTTACAATGCGTTAAGCAATAGCCTTCATACTTTTGTATATTTATACAAAGTCAGCTTATTGCCCCCACAATCTGGGTCCTCATTTTACCGGCCTTAGAAAGGATGGAAGGCTGAGTCAACCTTGAGCCTGGTGAGATTAGAACTCGCAGTAATTGCAGGCAGCTGGATGTTAATCAGTGCCTTAGTCTACTGCGCCATTCAGGCCCCTATTAATCTATTCCTTTTGCAATCAGCAACCACTTGGGAAAAAAACTTTCCCTCTTCACACTGTCTTAGCAAAGACTAAGAACTGTTGTGAAATTTTGCTGCATAACCTTCAGACCCCATGAAAAAGTGTTCTAGCTCTCTGGAAAAACTTGGCTCCATATCTACCAAAATCAAATTTTAAGAGGGTTATTTTTAGGGTATGTGGTTGCCAAACTACAAGCCAATGCTAATTTGAGGATAATGTTTTAGAAAGGATAATAATAGCTTTGAGCAGAAAGTTTCCACTAAAATAAATTGTCAGGGCTTGTTTTTGGCCATATAGTAGGTCCGTGCCTATGTAGAAAATCTGGCTGAACTTTTTGATGTGCACTAGAGTTGATTTTGCTTTGGCTTCTTTTAAAATGCAAAAACAAATTCAGGAAGCTATGACTTTTTAAAAAAATTGATGGGATGAAAAAACAGGCTATTATTTTTGGTTAGGAATTCAGCAACTTGGAAGCTGGTGGTTTTTTTTCCAGTCACTAGAGCTAAAACATAAATTATGCATTTATTTTTAGCAAAGGCATGTTTGCCAGCCATTGTGGGAATCATGTGCCAGACACACACAAATCTGTAAGCAGTGCCAGCAGAGTCCCTGTGCGTCTGTGGATAAAAGACAAATGTAGGACTTTTAACAGTTTGTAGCTGAGTAAGAGAAAAACCTAATAAATCATTTGGTTAATTAGCCCACAATCCCTGGATTTACGTAAAATAACCAAATCCAAGAATCTGGAGAGTATCTTGGTTCACAAATTTTCTGAAGTCATGATTTATTTAGCTATCCAATTGTCAGATCATGAAGCCAAGGTATGGTTGACCCACAAAGTTTTAGAAATAGTTTAATATTTATTATTATGCAAGTATTTTCAACCAACTCCTTGGTGTATAATAGAGCTGTGAGTATTTTTCACCTAGATTAGTATGTATTAAAGCAATTTTGTAGAGATTCACGGTTCTGTGTTATGGGCATGATGTTCATTACAATACACTTGAAGGTGGAATCTAACATCTAATCGGAAAGACAAATTATAGATTAATAATTTCAGAACAGAATCAGAAAGAGGGCTAAGAAAATAATATCTACAGACCCCTCCTGAATAGAACAGAATAACAGATTTGGAAGGGACCTTGGAGGTCTTCTAGTCCTACCCCCCTGCTCAGGCACGAAACCCTATAATATTTCAGACAAATAGTTGTTCTATCTCTTCTTTAAAACTTCCAGTTTTGGCGCATTCACAACTTCTGGAGGCAAGTTGTTCCACTGACTGTTAATTTGATTTAATTTCACGTTAATGCAGTTTACAAAACAGGCAATCTCGAGTGTGGGAGCGATTACAATGTAAACACAGGCACGCGACGCAAGCCGCGATGATGTAATGTACACCTAATTCACCTACCTCTTCTTCTCCTCCTTCCCACGCCCCACGGGTGTCCTATCCAACATTCAACGACGCCATATCCCACCTGCTAACGCCCAAGCTGTTCGGGTTTGTTTGTTTTTTCTGTGCCCTTTTTAAAAAATTTGTTGATCGGTCCCTTCAAAGCTCCGATTTTTTAAATTCTAACTTGCTTTAATTTTTTCCCCCTCTCATCTCTAGATCCCACATCTGGCAGCGCACTTACCGCTGTATCTGTCGGTCAAGCTGTAGAAATCATACTGATCGAAGTATTCCACCTCGAAAGCGGTAGGGCGCAGCTTCTCGGCTTGGACGAAGGAAGTGGACATGATGAGACGTTTCTTGCTCCCAGATGGCAGAGAAGAAAACAGCCAGGGGCGATGAGGCAGCGACAACCGATCTTCCAAACTTGTTTGTTTGGGGGAAACTCGATGTCTAGGTATACATATCTTTTTCCGAGAACGCCCACAATTGCATCAGCTTTTCCCACCCCTTAAAGCTGCAGGAAAGAAAACAGCCCAGCTGATGCAATGGCTGATAAACAGATGTCAAGCTCAATGCCGTATTTGAGTTTAGCTTCAGATAATTGTCCTCAGCCAAGGACGAAGAAAAAAACGCATTCTTAGCACGTAAGGTTTTATTAAAACCTTGTTTGAAAACAACCACACAAGGCAAAAGATTCCTCTGTTAGACCCATATAAGTAGTGCTGACACTATCTTAAAGAGTTTCTGCTTCTGAGTTGCTGTGAGCTATGTGGATTTGTCCTGCAAATAAATAAAAACAATCCTCCATGTGCTGCTGAAGGTCCTTAGGTATATATGTAACTTGTCTACATCCTTTGGGTGTTAGTGCCTTTGGTGAAAATTGAAATCACTCGTCACATATTTCAATATATATTCACCATTCCTTAGTGTGGGCTACTCACTTGTTAAGGGGAAGGGGCTAGGGATATATGAGGTGGTCTTCCAGAAGGGTTGCTTTGTTTTTAAAATTTGTGTCATCTTGAGCAAAATTATTCTATTTCCTGTTTTGTTTTCAAAAGTACATATGGAAAATAAGTTGTGAACTGTAAAAGTATTTTGTTTAAACGTTATTTGCTAATTAAAGTTTTTAAGTTGCCTTATATGGAGTGAAAAGCATACATTGGATTATCCTTCTGGGCTCGGAGTGGGAGTTTTTTTGAGCCTACCATAGTTTTATTCATTTCTATATTGCTTCTAAATGATATTAGTAAATATAAACCATGTGTGCATTTTGCATTTTATGCAGAATGATGTTAATAACATAAAATACTTGAGATGTTTACAGACTATGGATGCAACTAGCATGTCAGCTGAAAGAAAATCTGTCAAAAAATTTGATTTTTAAAGAATTTTCTGAAATGCAAAAACTTTCAACAGAGACATACACACACCCCCATCATCATAGAAGCAAAATCAAATTCCTTGGCATCCTTGACTTATCTTCCTTTTATTGTGATAGTCCTGTCACTAGGACTGTCTGCCCCATTTGGACTTCGCAGTCCCCCTAGACAGGGCCCCCTTGTCTACTGCTTTTTTTTTCTTTTTACATTTTCTATTGGCTATTAAGATATTTGCCTTGGTCTGGAATATATCCAAGACAAACAGATGGAATCACAAGGACAGGCTGAGTCAATGTTATTGCTGAGCTCCAAGGTGACTTGCTCTGAGTTTTTCTCTCTCTACAAACACTGTCTTTTCTCACCCACTTCCATCAGGAACTGTTCACCAATTTTAAAAAGTTCATTACTGCTTTCTCTTGCTTAGGTATTAATTTGGACACGCCAAATCATTGGTAGTCCCATGAAAAGATAATTTATGAGGTGTTAGCTTCTGAATTCAATAGAAACCTAGAGTCCAGAGGCACAAGTATTTTATTCCCAGTGCAAAACAGTCATGACGCATCGATTCCTTTATTACCCAACTGAACAAATAAACAGAAGCATTCTGAGCAGACTCTATGCAAGAGAATGAAAGGTAATTTCTGATACTCAAACGTTCTCCAGTTTGCCTAAAATCTCACCTTGAAGCTGCTATTGCTCACATAATTTGGTGGGGGGGGGAGATGGAAACGTGTTGGATGGCGTATCCCTCATTTTCCAGTTGAGAGGGAGTCAAATTAGAGATATGTAACTGCAGAAGAGCTGTCCCATATGGCTAATTTCATATGGGAGTGGAGTCGACCCAGTCAATATATGGTCACCTTCAGTGAAAGATGAGATATCAAGGAAAGAAAAGAAAGGAAAATATGAAAGGCAAGAGGAGAAGAGGGGAGGGGAGGAGATTTAGATACGGAAAAGAAAGAAAGCATAAAACAACATAAATATTATTTCTCTCCAGTTCATATAATTCTATCAAAAGAAGAAGGAGAGGATCTGCCTTTCTGCAAACTTCTCAATTGGGCATCTGGGCAAGTCAAAACATTGAATTGAAGTTCCAACCCTTTATACATGTCTCACATATTTATGTAAAAGGCGATTGGGCTTCAATTGCAGTTGCAGCAATTTTGAATTTTTGACATCCTGTGGATGCCCACTATATAACCATGTATGCAACTTTGTATGGAATACGGCTCTATATGTAAAAGACTGTGGGCATATCCAAAAGTTTTCAGTAGTGCAATTTTAAGAGGTTATTACTATTGGTAGACAACTAGTTGTCTGAAATAGGTGCTGATCATGCAGAGATATGTTACTAAATGCTGAACTAGCTACTACTCACCCTCATTTAGATCTACACTACACTTATGTGTGCAGACTAACACTTTTGTGTTGCCTCTCCATGTTAGATAGTTCATCTAAAGCAGTGTTTTCCAAACTCAGCAACGTTAAGAAGTGTGGACTTCAACTCGCATAATTCATCAGCCAGCACCCTGAATTCCACTCTGTTTGTGGAAGAGATACCATATAATAATGGATTCCAGATATTTACTGTTTCATAGTCAAGAGACAGAACACAAGATAAGAATTTTAGATTGGCAGTAGTAATCTAAAATACTGAGCCAATCAACCAAACAACAGTTTGGATATTTGGCAAGGCATTACAATAGAGTAGTTTATAATTTTTCTGTTCTTCTCAGAACCTGTGAAAATGCATTAGAGAGCCTTTTATAGAAGCTTTTCATGGTATAAATATCTCTACTAACAAAGCAGAATATGGGTGAATCTCCAGATACTTTTTAAGGCAATAACAAACCTCCAAAAACAGATCTCTGAAGGTGCTTCTTTCTAGCGAGCTTCAAACCTCAAATCTTTCAATGATGGTTGCATTCAAAACGGTTTCCCTCAAATATTCTACAGGAACAGTAGGTGCAAGTCCAAAGTCAATGAAGCATAATATCTTCTTTAAGCAAGATTTTCTACCATTAAAGCTCGAATAATTGAAATACATTAGGAATAACTATACAAAATCACTATTTGTCCTATGGAGGCTTCTTGAGAAGCCCTGTTTAAGGTTCTAACTCCATGAGAGGTCCAGAAAGGAGCCTTCTCTATGGTTGTCCCTCACATGATAGAAGATGCTACTCCTCCTTCATTCAAGATGTTCCAGAAGGCATTGCAAACCTTTAAAAACAGGTATCTGACACCAGGTTTATGATTATTGGGCAATCAAGACATAAGTTTTGGTTTTATTGCTAGTCTTCCTCAGAAGGTAGGACCGAATTTATTGAAGTTTCTATCTGGAGGATATTTCAGTTAATATTTCAGAACCTATGGGTTCTTTTTTTTCCCCTTATTGATTGCACGCAGAGTTGCAATTGTTGGGTAGCCTTAAAAAATTCATAAATAAAATGGGCGGAGGAATAATAGAATAGTACAGTGGTCTAAAGCCCTGTTATTAACATCAGCTACCTGCAATTATTGCAGATTCGAATCTCACCAAGGCTCAAGGTTGACTCAGCCTTCCATCCTTTCTAAGGTAGGTAAATTGAGGACCCAGTTTGTGAGGGTAATAAGCTGACTTTGTATAAATATACAAAAGTATGAAGGCTATTGCTTAGCGCATTGTAAGTCGCCCTGAGTCTCCGGAGAAGGGCGGCATATAAATCAAATTAAAAAAAAATTTTTTTTTGTGAGCTGCTTCTCTTATGTTAATAGTACATTGTATGCTGCTGAGGGCTTCTGAATGGACGGTATAGAAAGGAAAGGGGAAAGCTTGCTGTTAAGCAATTGGTTCTACAGAAGTTAAATGAAAGCTGTCCTAGAACATAGAACAGAGTTGGAGCTCTTCTGAAGGCAAGCCATGTTTTCTCTGTGTTACCTTTGCCAATGTCTCCAGAAGGACATATCTGGTGAGAGAAATCAACCAAAGGAACAGTTTGCCTTCAGGAGCTGTGGGTGCTCCATCATTAGAGGCTTTCAAAAAAAGACTAGATAGCCATTTGTTTGAAATGGTACAGGGTCTCCTGCTTGAGCAGAGGGTTGGACTAGAAGACCTTCAAGGTCCTTTCCAATGCTATTATTCTATGTTCTATGTTCGAGCTATTCCAATGGTTGATTGCCCTCACCAGATGTGTCCTTTCTGGAGACTTTGGCAAAGCTAGCCCAGAGAAAATATTACTTCATTTTGTATCACCTAACCTAACAATGTTAACACTACAGAGAAATAAATCCAAGTTCCATTTTATAATCAGTGCCTGCAGGGTATTAATATTGGAAGCAGTAATGTTTCATTTTTTATTGGGCAGCTGAAGTTTTTATCAGAAATCATTAATCACCTTTTTTCATTGTTATGGCTTTCCCCTATTCTGGCTCTTTCCCCTGTTCTGGCTCTTGAGTTCTGCTTTTATTTCACAAGAAAGTCTTATTGGTGTATTAATAGCATACTTACAGTTGGCAATCTACATTTTCTCTTCTCTAAAGAAGGTGAAAATGCATTTTTAAAGTTTCATTTCCACATTCTTCTTTCTTGCAGCAATTGTTTTGCTCGAGATAGGTTGAAAAAGGCTTATAGGAAAGACTTCACATATCTGGTTTTGCATGGAGCATGTGCAATAAATGCATATTTTTGTGCATGGCTTTCACAAGCATGCATGCCCAGTCACAGAAGGTTGCAATTAATGATTAATTTATGTGCTGTCAAGTTGACATCAACTGTTAATGACAACGTAGATAAGATGTTCTCCAGGACAATAACCTAAAGCTATCTATTGGCACTGATGGATTATGTGCCTACTTTTTGAAAAAGCTTGCCACTGCCCTAGCTGAACCTCTATGCACAATCTATGAGAACCAGCTCTTTGCCCACCCTATGGTCATTAGCCCCGGTTATACCTACCTTTAAAAAGTGAGACTTTAGTCTAGTAGAAAATTACAGACCAATCTCACTGTGTTGCGTCATCTGTAAAGTTATGGAATCAATTATAAACCAATCTATCACCCTCCACTTAGAGACGAACAACCTGCTTTCTAACAAGCAGTTTGGTTTTAGAAAAAAATTGTCCTGCAATTTGCAACTCCTACGCTGTAGACCACACATCTTGACCAGGGTAAAGCAATAGATGCAATTTACATAACTTCTGTAAAGCCTTTGACTCAGTGGTGCACGACAAACTACTGTTAAAACTAAGTTCTTACAGGATCTCCGAATCCCTCCCTAAGTGGATAGTCGCATTTCTGTCCAACAGGCAACAAATAGTCAAAATAGGGAGAGGCTAATCAAATCCGGCACATGTTAATATTGGTGTCCCCCAAGGCAGTGTTTTAGGACCCACACTCTTTCTCTTTACATCAATGACCTATATGATCATATTAAAAGGAGCTATGTCCTCTTCGCTGATGATGTAAAATTATTTAACATCACTAATAATGCTGCTGCCCTATAAAGTGACATTGACTATGTGTCAGAATGGTCACACATTTGGCAACTCCAAATCTCAACTAATAAATGCTCTGTCCTGCACATTGGCAAAAAAAATCAGAACACCAAATACAAGTTGGGCAGAAATGATCTTGTAGATGACCCTCACTTTGTCAAGGATCTAGGAGTACTCATCTTAAATGATCTAAGCCCCAGAGCTCACTGTAACAGCATTGCCAAAAAGGCATTAAGCTTCTTCTCTGGTAACATTGTATTGCTAACTAGGGCATACAAAATCTTTGCTAGACCAATTCTTGAATACAGCTCATCTGCCTGGAATCCACACTGTATATCAGACATTTAACACAATTGAGCAGATCCAGAGGTACTTCACGAGAAGAGTACTCCACTCCTCTATTCACAATAGAATCCCTTATGCCACCAGACTTGAAATTCTGGCCTTGGACAATCTGGAACTGTACTGCCTGCAGTCCGATCTAAGCATAGTACACAAAATTGTGTGCTACAGTGTCTTGCCTGTCAACGACTTCTTCAGCTTCAACCACAATAATACACGGGCAAGCAATCAATACAAACTCAAGGTAAACTACTCCAAACTCGATTGCAGAAAATATGACTTCAGCAAGAGTGGTCAGCACCTGGAATGCTCTACCAGACTCCGTTGTTACAGCCTCAAACCCTCACAGCTTCAACCTTAAACTGTGTACCATCGACCTCACTCCATTTCTAAGAGGTGCGTAAAGGGGGCGTGCATAAGCACACCAGCGTGCCTACCGTCCCTGTCCTATTGTCCCCATTTATTTGTACTCATTTCCATGAGTCCATTTCCATGAGTATGTTTCTTTATGCTTATACCTATACCTAACAAACAAATAAATAAACAATCAAGTGTAACCAGGTTTTTCAGGTCTTTGAAGGGTGTTCCATCACCATTGTAACCCATTCTGTCTTGTTACTGGTCATCTTATTTTTCTTTCCTTCCAACTTTCCCAACAATAGAACATTCTCCAGAGAGCTGGGTCTTTGCATAATGTGTCTGAAACAGGATAATTTATGTCTTGAATAGGAATTCTGGATTGATTTTTTTGGAATGCATTTGTTTATTTTTTGACTGTCCTTGGCATTCTCAGGAGTCTTCTCCAACACCAAAGTTCAAACATAAACATATAAATTATCTTCAAAGTCCAACTTTTGCTTCCGTAGGTGGTCACAGGGAAAATCGTTGCACGATTCTTATCTTGAGAAAGGTGTAATACACTGCAAGTGAAATGTTTTCATTCTTGTGAATGTAAACTTAAAACATTTATTAACTCTACATTTTATTTTAATGAAGCAAAGTACAGACTGAAGTTGCCTCTAACAAAGCCATAATTAGTCTAATCATCTTATGTAATTATCTTGACAAAGCCATCACAGGTTAAGATCAATATAAAAGCTAATTTATTTATTATGTTATAAAATTCACGAGATGAATAAAGATTTCAGATTTGTTTCATTTCACTTCATTTTACTACAAGTTCAAGATCCATTAATCAGAATTGGGTACAAAAGGCATGCACATTGATCCAATGTTCAGCCAATTTTGTTGTCAAAGCCACTGATGGCTGAGTTCACATATTATATTAAGTTATAATGCAATTTGCTTGGTTTTAGTTGAGCCAACCATTCTGTTTTATAAATCATTTATAAACCACAAGGACTGGATTTACATATCACCCTGTAATAAGCAAACAAACAATACACACTTTGTACTAATGTGAATCTTGAATTAAAGATCAGGCCATCTCTGAGCATATTCTGAACTTAGGAGCTAATTTTCTGAATCTGAGATGAATTGAAATACAATTATTGTTACACAATTGGAAATCAGAAATAATTGATAATCTACTGTATTACACATAAATTTACATACTGTAGTTCTGCCTATTCCAGTTTTACTTCATAAAAATGTCTGCTGAAATAAATTTAAGGGAAACAAGTATCATTCTGTTTCTGGAAAGATTACGTGAAATCCATGATAATTACCACAGTTAAGACATCTCCACACTGAAATTTTGGAAGCATGGGTTTATGATGCTTAAGTAGTCAAAAATAATTCATTAAAGCAAAGAATCTCAGGAAGATATACCGGTATATAGTAGAGGTAAGCTAAGGTAACATTTAAATTCACTTTAGCTTCTGATGGATGCAGTTATGGCCTCAATAGGCAGAAGAAAGGTATAACTACAGTACCTACATTGTAAGCCACCGCCCGGAGTTACCTTGTTGTAAGAGGGGCGGCAAACAAATTTAAATAAATAAATATATTGAATATTGTAAACATGTAGCAAAGGTGTGAGGTAGTCTTAGCTAAATATGCAAAATTTTTCTGGCTTCCATCCTCCAGAAAAAGTAAACTTAGAAAAACAACCCAACAACCCCAACTATGAGCTGAGGTGGCGCAGTGGTTAGAGTGCAGTACTGCAGCTACTTCATCTGACTGCTAGTTCAGCAGATCAGCGGATCAAATCTCACCCGCTCAAGGTTGACTCAGCCTTCCATCCTTCCGAGGTGGGTAAAATGAGGACCCAGACTGTTGGGGGCAATATGCTATTTAGTATACCGTCTTTGGTGTAAGCCGCCCAGAGTCCTCGGAGAGTGGGCGGCATAGAAATATGAATAATAAAAAATAATAATAAAACTTTATAGCTGCAAAAGTAAGTTGAAAAAGGAAACACATGGGGAGAAAGTGAAAGATGTAGATTTGTTTTTCAAATACCTCACTCCATTTTTCCTTTCACTCCTCCAGGATATTTAAAAAGTACATAATAAACAGAAATAATGGTGAAGTGATAAAAAAAAGTCTCAAGGGCTTCCCTCTTTTATTGTTTCCAAGCCTCAGTACAATTAAATGATTATAAATTAATTTGCAACCTATATCCTACAATGTACAGCTTCTACAGTTTGCCTTCAAATCTGGTATAGATTCATGTTTAAATACATGTGTGATCAAAAACATACAAAAGTTCTTCTAATAACATATGACTGGCTTGCTGGCACAGAATTATATTTCTTTTCTTCTGGATATCATGCATTTTTTCCTGCTATGAATGGTAACTAAAAGAGATTTTTGAACATACATTTCAGATAGAATTGTTAAAGTGCAATTGAATACAGAATGTAACAATTGTTTTGTATTTCTTTTCTTTCCCCTTAATAGAGATACCAAGATCCTAGATGTGGCTGATTTACAACTATTTTGGGGGGGGGTGTCTTCAAAGAAAGTTGTAGCATAGCTACATTTACAGAATCAGAGTTTCCATGTCATAGTTTTATACTAATTTTCTTACTATTTTCTTTCATTCTCTTTACAGGTAGTCCTTGACTTACAACCACAATTGAGCCCAACATTTATGTTGCTAAGTGACAAATTTGTTGAGTGAGTTTTGCAACTTTTCTTGCCACCGTTGTTAAGTGAACCACTGCTGTTAAATTAGTCACACGGTTGTTATATAAATCTGGCTTCCTGATTGACTTTGCTTGTCAGAAGATTGCAAAAGGAGCTCACATGACTCAGGGACACTGCAACCGTCATAGATTTAAGTAAGGTGTCAAGCATCCGAATGTAAATCACATGATCATGCTGCAATGGTTGTATGAAAAATGGTCATAAGTCACTTTTTTTCAGTGCCATTGTAACTTCAAATGGTCACTAAATGAACAGTTGTAAGTCAAGAACTACCTGCATATAATTCGTAAGTTAACACAAAAGCACACCAACCAATAATACTTAATGAAACAGCCCATTATAAAAACAGATCTGATAGCATTGTTAATCATTTAGAGCAGTGTTTCTCTTACCTCTTCCCCCCCCCCCCCCCCATCCCAGGTCTCATTACTAGATACAGACATAGGACAGTAACTGGTATGTTTTCTGATGTGAACATGACATTATTTACAGTATAATACATTTTTCTTTTCTGTGGCCCCCTTGGCACATGCTATGGGGCCCTTGAAATATTAAGGATCCCCAGGGGACCATATGGCCCTCATTTGAGAATCTCTGATTTGGACAACGTTCAACAAGAAAGAGGGTTTTGCTGCAACCTATTATACAAGCAATCCTCAACTTACAATGGGACTAGAATTTATGTTGCTAAGCAAGGCAAGAGAAATGAGCCACACCTGATTTTATGATCTTTTTTGGCCATGGTTAATAAGTGAATCACTGCCGTTGTTAAGTAAACTACGTGGTCATTAAGAGAATCCAGCTTTCTCTTGTGACTTTGCTTGTCAGAAACTGGCTGGGAAGGTTGCAAATGGAGATCACATGATAGTGGGGTGCTGCAAACATTGCAAATACATGTTAGTGGTAGTTGCCAAGTGCTTGAATTTTGATCACGTGACTGTGGGGATATTTGGCAGTTGTTAAGTGTGAGAACCATTGTTACTTGAAATGGTCACTAAAAATGGTTGTAAATGGGTCTATCTATAAAAGCAGTAGCAAACTACAGTACTTCTCTTGTAAACTCTGCTGTCCTGTGATTCTGATGACTAGCAGTTTCAGTTCTGTCAGTGCTGTAGCACAATACATTATCTAGGGTCAATAATGCTGGGCTGGTACAATTTGTTCTTGAACATATTGAACCGAGTAATGGCTAAAGTCAACATGATGCAAACTGTCCTGAATGTGGAGAGGGAAGCACCATAGTGGCCAACGAGAGAAATTGCCTGCCATGTAATAGAGCGCACAAAAAGTGCAGCTAATAAAATTGTCACTGTAATTTGAGACACATTTTTACATCTGCTTATTTTTTTTAATGACAAAAATTTTTCCAGATGTTTAATTAAATCTTCAACAAATGGTAAACATGATTTTTGAGCCAATCTCTCTCTCTCTCTCAGCCTAATCCACTCACAAGATTGTTGCTGTGTGGAAAATAGGAGGAAGGTATGTTTGCCACCTTGAGTGATTTGTAAAAATAATGATGGTGGGATACACAAATAAATAAATAGGTAGTCTGCAGCTTTATTCGGCATAAACTCTTGTGGACTGGCTCATTTTATCCAATGCATGAAATATAATCCTGAACAACATATGCCAACAATGTTGATTTGTTCTTGTTCCACATTGTGGTTTGACCGGTTGTGTCTTAATCTCTTGGTATTTGTTTTTGTTTTGTGATTGCACTAATCCACTGCTATATGCTTGCTACCCAAAAGAAGCATATTCTCTGCAGGAATCCCTCATTTTTTGCAATTAATTTCCAGCTTTTTTAGGAGGCATAAAAAGCATGTTTTGATTTTGAGAATGCCTGTTGACTGTAATTCTGTTTTCGTATCAATTCCGTGCTAGTTTTTATGCTTGCAATTCTGTGACGCTTGCTTAAAAGTAAACTTAAATGAGTATGACATTTCTAGGTAAATCCCATACGAAAAGCTATTTCTACTTTCTCCCGATCTGCACACAAAATAACAACTTTTTCCCGCGATCACGTTTCAAAAATTTCAAAATTTGAAAAGTTAAGCCACCATGCTCTCCACAACCAATCCGCGCTTGAAAGTAAACCAAAGAACATGCGTCGATCAACAAAAACTACAATTCCCAGGAGGCTTCTTGCAACGGTAGTTAACTTTTGGAAATAATAAATTATTTCACAATCAAATTCCCGCTTTTTGGTGGATTTTTAATTCATTGTCCCACTGTGGAGGTCCATTTGGATATATCTTGTTCCTCATGACCATGTTCCACATTCTGTTTAAAAAAAAAAAGACTGGGAAAAACAACAAAACAGAAATGGATAGAACTGGGGGGGTTTTTTAGAACTATTTTTTTTGTGTGTGGCGGTTTTTTTGTTTTTGGCGTGGCGAAGTCTATAGACGCATGCGCAAAAATAGAGCCCGTGGACGGGAAATTGATTCCGCGGATTGCGCGTGCGTTAACTTCCCACCGCTCAGTGCGCAGGCGCTAGTCACCGAGCTGTAGGAAGTTCACTGGTGCGAGGGTTTCTGCGTCATTTTTAGGCGCGCGCGCTGCCTTTATTTATTTATTTATTTATCTATCTATCTATCTATTTATCTATCTATCATCTATCTATCATCTATCTATCTATCGTTTAGCGAGCCTGCGTCGAGCGTTGTTCTGCACGGACTTTTAAACGGTAGGGGATCGAGTGTTTGTCGCGGTAAATGGGAATTTACTGGAATAAAGGGGTGAAGACGTTTATTAATTGCACTGATTATAATTGTACCGTGTCGCCCACTACTGGTTTCCTTTGCATGTTGAGGATTTATTCTATGCTGCGGCGTGTGTGGTCGGTCATTGCAATACAGGGAACCCCTCGACTTGCAACAGTTCATTTAGTGACCGCTCAAAGTGACAACGCCAACTGAAAAAAAGTGACTTATGATCACTTTTCACACCACGCAGGACCCCCCCTCCATGGTCACGTGATCAAAAGTCATGCTTAGCAACTGACTCATATTTTAGGACAGTTGCAGTGTCCCAGGTCATCAGATCCACTTTTGCAAGCTTCTGACAAGTCAAAGTAAATGGGGAATCCAGATTTTTTTTTTTAATTTGATTTATATGCCGCCCTTCTCCGGAGACTCAGGGCGGCTTACAATGTGTTAAGTAATAGCCTTCATACTTTTGTATATTTATACAAAATCAGCTTATTGCCCCCACAATCTGGGTCCTCATTTTACCCACCTTTGAAAGGATGGAAGGCTGAGTCAACCTTGAGCCTGGTGGGATTTGAACTTGCAGTAATTGCAGGCAGCTGAATGTTAATTACAGTGCTTTAGTCTGCCCAGCCACCAGGCTCCAAGATTCATTTAACAACCGTGTTACTAACTTAATTTATGCAATGATTCGCTTAACAACTGTGGCAAAAAAAAAGTCGTAAAATGTGGCAAACTCACTTAACAAATGTTTCATGTAGTAACATAAATTTTGGACTCGGTTGTGGTGGTCGTAACTTGAGGACTACCTGTATATAGCGATGCCCTTTCTTTCAACCAACACATCATGAGAATCCGTACTGTACCTTGAAGGATGGCAGATTCTCCTGTTTTCTTCAGATGTAAGAAATGTAAGGTCGTATTGTTCAATGTTCAGTGAAAGTGTACAAAGTAACATGTTTTTGACAGCAAGTGCATAAATTGCAGTTGTCTGAATGCATCTTACCCTGTAAACGTGCATGTTGGATTTGCAAATGATAGTTGGAAGTCATATGTGTATTTATGACTTTCCAGAGGGATGGCCTTTTCTGTCTGCTGGAGTGTAAATCTGCTTCCAGAGCTCTTAGGTCAGCCATGGTGGGATGCTTGTTTAATAAGAATGTTAAAGTTCAACTTTGTTCATGCCAAGGAGACAACAGCTCTCAGGGTGAAGTTGAATAAAAATGCAGCTAAAAACATACAGAAATTAAAATGGTCAATTTAAACTAGCGAATTCTGCTTTTAAAATAAAATATGCACCTCATATCTGCTGAATATTCAGAAAATAAGTACATTTAATACAGTTTATTCTGCAAAGAAGCTGCTCCCCAGGCTACTTTATCTAATAAAAATAGATGAAAACTTTCCCAAGGTTTTTAGACATACTTCATTCATTTGTTTCTTTGTATTTCATGTTTCTAAAGTCCATACTTACTAGATGGACTTTAATAAACACACAGAGTTGTTTTATAAGCAAAATCTTCGCTGATTTGCAGATTAAAGTTAGTTCTTCCCATGATACAGGAAAACACTATCACCAAGACAAATTCCTTGTGTGTCCAATAAAATTCTATTCCTATTGGCCAATAAAATTCTATTCCTAATCCTATTCCGTTCCGTTCTCTTCTTCATTATGAAAACTTATTTGCACCAAATGTAGGATATGCTAAAAGTACTTGTCTGTGGAGATTCTCAACCATCCAGGTCATATTGTCTCAAAGTTGCCTTTTCAAAAGGTAATTGGACTGTTTTTTCCAATTTTGAAAAAGTACCTTTGAGACTGAAAGACCTGTATTCCTTTATTAATGTTTTAAGATTTAGCAATGCAGTCTTTCCAAAATGTTATAATGGCAATTGACTTGAGAGAAATTCCTTTCTCCCACTTTATGTTTCCTTCAGCAACATGGCTTTGGTATCAGCTGATTCCAGAATTGCTGAGCTCCTAGGAGAACTGCACCAGCTTATCAAACAGACCCAGGTAAGGTGATTTTTCCCCCCTTCGAATATTTAGGCCTGTATGAGACACAAAGCTTACTTAGCTTGTCATAGCCAATGATATGGAAAGGAGAAGTCTTTCCTTTTGCATTTTTAGAAAAGGAGGCTATTTTTTCATTTGTTTTAGTAATGCACCAAAGTGTCTATATAATAATGATGAGAGGAAAGCATGAAACTGGTGTGATGGGATAACTTCAAGCCAAGGAATACACCCTGTGTGCTAAAATAAAAATCACATTGTCCAAATAATTAACCAGAAACTCTTTTTGTTGCTAGGAGGAACGATCAAGAAGTGAACATAATCTTGTGAATATCCAGAAAACACATGAACGGATGCAGACAGAGAACAAGAGTGAGTGGAAGATGCCAGCCTTGTAACACCTTCCCTAGAAATCCTTTGTGATGCAACATTTTGAGTCTGTTGTATTCTCCAGGTGCTAGAGAGAGTCAATTGAGCCAGTTTATTCAACTATCATTACTCTTTAACAACTGCTAATAGTAGTAATGGCCATGGAGGTTCTGAAGCTTGTAGACAATGGGAGTCATTCTTTGCTGCATCTAAAAGGCAACAGGCAACAGAGAAATTAAACAATTTAGTGCAGTGTTTCTCAGCCTTGGCTGCTGGACGATGTGTGGACTTCAACTCCCAGAATTCCCCAGCCAGCAGAGCTGGCTGGGGAATTCTGGGAGTTGAAGTCCACATGTCGTCCAATGGCCAAGGTTGAGAAACCCTGATTTAGTGGCTGCAGAAAGAATACTCTGGAGTTGGAAAAGGTTTGGAGCTAAAGTTTTCCTCTTAGAGGAAAATGGGTGAGTGTCTTCTAGAAAATTTTGAATTGGAAAATGTTCTGGCCAATTGCTTGTGCATATTAAATTAATTTGCAGAAGATGGTCCGTAGGGCTGCTCATTCTTCCTGAATTCTACCTCACAAGAGACCAACTTGCGAAGTGTATTTTGAGGATGAAACAATACAGTCCATTTTGCAGATTGAAACAATAATATGCTTTCAGTAATGAATAATGAATGATTATGTCGTTGAAATACATTTTAAATCTAGTTTTAAAATGTATTGTTGTTTTTCCCTACCCACACCACACTTAGGGCTCTCTCGACCCTGCACTGAGTAATAAAATGGTATTTTTTAAATTATTAAAAAAGGATAAAAAAGCATTCTCTGTGAGCGCACCCACCCTCTGGAATGAGTTACCTACTGAGTTCCGTACGGCTCCTGATCTCCGCTCCTTCCATCGTGACCTGAAGACTTGGCTGTTCAAGCAAATGGCTGACTATGATTCTGGGTTTTATTATTTATTATTTATTTTCTAATTTGAATTTAAAAGGGGGTTTAATTGTTGCATGTTTTTAACTTGTGTACGCTGCCCTGAGTCCTTCGGGAGAAAGGTGGCATATAAATACATGAAACAAATAAATAGACAGCAGATTGAATATATACAGAATTAGGTATAATATAGAGTACTTCATCTAGCTAATGAATGGGCTTCCCATGACTTGCTGAGCATTGTAGAAAATTAAACTTGTTGGGCTGTTGCTACATATCAGAACAAATGATCTTATTTTCTATTATATTCTTTAGGCCTCAGATCTTTCCCATTTCTTCTATACGAGATGATGATGTTAGTTGCGAAGTTGTGTCCGACCCATCGCAATCCAATGAACAACGTTCCTCCAGGCCTTCCTGTCCTCTACCATCCTCTGGAGTCCATTTAATTTCACGCCTACTGCTTCAGTGACTCCACCCAGCCACCTCGTTCTCTGACTTCCCATTCTTCTTTTGCCCCCAATCTTTCCCAGCATTAGGCACTTCTCCAGTGAGTCTTTCCTTCTCATTAGGTGGTCAAAGTATTTGAGTTTCATCTTCAGGACTTGGCCTTCTAAAGATCTCCTCTAGGACTGACCGGTTTGATTGCCTTGTAGTCCAAGGGACTTGCAGGAGTCTTCTCCAGCACCATAGTTCAAAGGCCTCAATTCTTTGATGCTCAGCCTTTCTTATGGTCCAACTTTCACAGCCATACATTGCAACTGGGAAGACCATAGCCTTGACTATACACACTTTTGTTGGCAGGGTGATGTCTCTGCTTTTTAGTATGCTGTCTAGATTTGCCATAGCTTTCCTCCCCAGGAGCAAGCGCCTTTTAATTTCTTGGCTGTAGCCCCCATCTGCAGTGATCTTGGAGCCTAGGAAAATAAAATCTGTCACTACCTCCATTTCTTCCCCATCTATTTGCCAGGAATTGAGAGGGCTGGATGCCATGATCTTAGTTTTCTTAATGTTGAGTTTCAAGCCAATTTTATCTAATTCATATGGCCCTTTTTGGAATTCAGATTGTACTGAATCTATCTTATACCTAGATTTTATTTGTAAATACGGCCACCAATCAATGTCTATACCCATTTCTTTCAATTCTTGCCTGGATCTTAATTCCCCTTGGTTGTTTAACAGGTCTTTATAGGTTTTCATTTTATCAATGTCCATAGCGTTGAGGTAAATCTGTGCCTCCATAATCGATAGCTATTCTGGTATTTTATCATAATGTGTTTTTTTTATCTCCCGCCAGGTTTGAATCAATGCTTCTCTAATGATATGTTGTTGGAAATATCCATGTTGTTTATCTTTTCCCTCCCACAAAAATGCATGCCATCCTCTTTGTAAGTCAAAACCTTCTAATGTTAGTATTCTTTTATTTTTGAGTTTTATCCAGTCCTTAATCCAAATCAGTGATGCTGCTTTATAGTACGTTTCCAATTCTGGTAGTGCTAGTCCTCTCTCTCTCTTATGTCCTGTAGGTGCTTTACTTTGATCCTTGCTTTCTTCCCCTGCCAGATGTAGTTTGCAATCAGTTTGTTAAAGTCTTTGAAGAAATCCTTCCCCGGTTTTATTGGAATTACTTGAAACAGATATAAAATTCTAGGTAATATGTTCATTTTAATCGAGGCAATCTTTCCAAGGAAGGATAGTTGTAATTTATTCCAAATTTCTAAATCCTTTTTTATCTGTCCTGTCAGTTTAATGTAACTATCTTCTCTAATTGACGATACCTTATTGGTGAGCCATATTCCTAAATATTTTACCTTTTTTGTCATTTGTATTCCCATTTTATCTTCTAATTCCTTCTCTTGTTGGTTTGTAAGGTTTTTCGTTAAGGCCTTTGTTTTTTGTTTATTAATGTTAAGTCCGGCTACCCTCCCATATTCTTCTATTCTTGCTAATAATTTGGTTCCTGTTAGTAATGGCTATAATAAATAACATGTCATCAGCGAAAGCTTAGCGCTTATACTCCTCTTTTTTTACCTTCAATCCTTTTATTTCCTTCTAATTTCATTTAACAATATTTCTAGCGATAATATGAACAACAGGGGGGATAGAGGACATCCCTGTCTCACTTCTTTTGATATTTTGAATTGTTCTGTCATGTCTCCATTTATCGTTATTTTTGCGGTTTGGAAGGAGTAAATCTTCTTTATCATGTTTAAAAATTTGTCGCCGAATTTCATGTTTTCCAATTGTAATATAAGAAATTTCCAGTGTAAGTTGTCGAATGCCTTCTGTGCGTCCAAAAAAATTAATGCCAATTGTTTATCTGATTTTTTTCCCGTAGTATTCCAAAATGTCAATTATTAATCTCATATTGTTTTTTATTTGTCTTTTAGGAAGGAAGCCGTTCTGATCTGGATGAATATACTCTTTTATTACTCTTTTTAATCTTTCTGTGATGATTAGTATGAATAGTTTGTAATCTACATTTAATAATGATATTGGCCTGTAGTTTTTAATTTGGGTTTGATCTGTTTCTTCCTTTGGAATAAGAGTGATGATAGCTTCAGTCCAGGATTTGGAAATTGTAGCTTTCAAGAGTGCCTCGTTGAAGGTTTCAAGTAAGATCTCGTCTATTGGTTGTTGACATGTTTTGTAGAATTCTGCCGGTATGCCGTCTGGTCCTGGGGTTTTTTGGTTTTTTTCTTCACCTCTATTAATTCTGTCATAGTAATTGGTCTGTTCAATAGCTCTCTATGTGTTTCTTCTAATCCTTGGGTATTTGTCTTATTTAGGTATTTTTTAATGTCTTTTTCCAGGATCTCTTCTTGCTCATATAATTTTTGAAAAAAGGCTTTTGCTATATTCTTCTTGTCCTCATTTCTATAGTATATCTTTCCTGTGTCATCTTGCAGTTGGTGTATTGTTCTCTTCTCTTTTTCTTTTTTCAGCTTGTACGCCAGCCAGCGTCCTGTTTTATTTGCATGTTCGAAATTATTCTGTTTTGTTAATTTAATTTTCCTTGCTATTTCTGTTTGTGTGATCAAATTCATTTTGTGTTTTGTTAAACTTATTTTTCCTTTAATTGTTTTGTTTTGAGATTCTTTCTGCAGCTCGGATTCATATTTTTTAAGTTCCTTTAACAAATTGTCTCTTATTTGTTGTTTATCTTTATTTTTCTTTGCCATATATGCGATTGTCAGGCCTCTTATATAGGCTTTTGCCGTATCCCATAAGTTTTGGACAGAGGTTTGTTCTTTTATATTTATCTTGAAGAAAATGTTCATTTCTTTTTCAATCATCTGTGAGTAATCTTTTTTTTTAAATATTTTCTTGTTCATCATCCATCTTCTCTTTCTTCGATATCCTTTCCATATTACTTTTACCGGATTGTGGTCTGCCCAAGTATTTGTCAATATTTCTACTTCCTCTACGTCTTTTCTGAGTTCTGTCGTCATCCAGACCATGTCTATTCTAGATCATGATTGGTGCGTGCTAGAATAGAATGTATACTGGTTTTTTTCTTTATTAACCTCCCTCCAGATGTCTTGAAGATATAGTTCCTGTGCCATTTCTTTAAAAGTATCTGGGAGTGTCTTTTTCTTTGTTTTATTTTTCTTGTTGCTCTGGTAATCTTTTTCCATATTCGTAATTGCGTCAAAGTCCCCTATAATGCAAATATTCTCATACTCCAAATCTTTTACTTTTATCATGTAAGTTTTTAAAGAATTCATTTTGGTTTCCGTTTGGGGCATAGATTGAAATCAATAATATTGTTTTTAATTCTGTTTGTATCTCGATCATCAAGACCTTTCTATCTTTATCCGTGTATATTTGTTTTGTTTTCAAGTGTTTTTTAATATAAACTGCAATTCCTCTTTTTTTTTGTTCTGCTAATGAAGTGTATAACTTTCTTAGTCTTTGGTTCTCTAATATTTTTTGGTGTTGTTTCTTGATATGGACTTCCTGTAAATTTATAATATCCATCTCCAATTTTTGTAATTTTGTGAATGTCTGGGTTCTCTTGGCTGGTGCATTTAGTCCATTTATGTTGATTGAAATCATTTTTATTTCCTGTTCCATTTTTCTTCCTATCTATTCGTTGTCCTTAGTCTTCTTGTGTTTCTTGTTATGATTTGTGTTTTTTCCCTCGCTCCCTCTCTCTCCATTCTTTCTCTTTCCAAACTTTTCCTTTCTTCTTCTTCTCCTTCCGTTTCTTCTGTGAGGTGTTCCTTTTGGCTTTTATTCTCCGGTTCTTCTCTACTTTCCTGGTCTTCTAGCACAAAATGATGATCAAAGAACTTCTGGGCTTTTTCTAGGCTATCAATCCTAAATTTCTTCTCACCACGATACTAAAATGCTTTCCGGTATCAGCCAACGAAACATCACTTTGTATTTGTTCAATTGTGTTGTTAAGAAGTTATAGTTTTTCCTCTGTTCCCTTACTCGTCTTAGAATCTGTTTGAATATTATTATCTCCTTCCCCTTATATTGAATTGCCTCGTCTCTCATCCTTTTGTAGAGTTCTTCCTTTATGGTTTTTTTAGTAAATTTGACATGCACCTCTTTTGGCAATTTGTGTCTGCGGTCGTAACTGGTATGCACTCTATAGACCTCATCAATGTCCCTTCGAATATCTTCTTCGTCTCTTTGTGTTGTTTCTGCCAGAATCTCTGCGATTATCTCTCCTAGATCTTCATCTTTACTTTCCGCGATGTTCTGGAACCTAAGATAAAAGGAAGCCTTCTCCATTTCCAGATATGTGATCGATTCTTCCAGTTCTTTGTTAATACCTGATTTTGTTCCAGCATTTCTATCTTCTTGTCCATTTGTTCCATTTTTACTTCCACTTTTTGAATCCTTTGTTTGTTTTTCGCAATATTCTGTTGTAATTTTTCTATTCTTTCGTCCATTTTCTTGATATTATCTTTTATTTCTCCCACATCTGACTTCAAATCCTCGTGGATTCTTTTTGTTTCCTCGTGGTTGTTTGCGATAGATTCTTGTGTCTTGTTCATTCCTTCCTGGATCATCGCCAATACTGATTGGATGTTTTGTATGCTGGAAGTGGAGATTGCCTTTTCTTTTTCTGTGCCTAGCATGGTATCTATTGATCTTTGCTGTGCGGGAGATGCTGAAAGGGATATCTGGTTCGAGGTTATTTTCTTATTTTAGTTATGGTTGTTGTGCCTGTACTTGTCATTTTTACTCTTTGTTTTAAGTTTTCCCAAAATTTCATACACTAACTTACTTGTCTTATCTTTAAATTTATTGTCTATGTTGATATTTGACTTTTATAGCCTACAAGTTTTTAGATATATAACGTTGTAAATGTATCTATATTAATACTCTTTAACACCTTAATGATTATTTAGCCACTCTATCAAACAATGTATATTGTAGCTTTCTATATACTTAATCAAGACTTTATAGATTTAAACTTTTAAATAAAGGAGAAGGGAAATAGAAGGAGAGAAGTGAGGGGGGGGAAATAAAGGTTTTAGCAATTCATTAATTTGTTCTTAATATAGTTAATAGAGTATATATAATCAATCTAAGATAGTAAATAAATAGTACTAAACGTTGCTGGTAGTAATGTAAATAGATAGATTGATAAATAAATAATTGGATAAGTAGGAAAATGATTAAATAATTAATATAAATATCAATAAAGCAACTTGTCTCAGTCTTTAAACACTAATTGGCAATCAATATTTCAGAGTCAAATATTCTTAATAGTTAATCAATAATTCTACTCAGACTAAGCAATTATATATATACTTCGTTACTCTTCTGCATTACAATCCTCCTTCACTCTTGCATCATTTTCTGCTCCTTCCTCTGTACAGTATAAGTTTTTTAGTGTCTCTCGCCAAAAAAGTTCTAATATCCAAGTATCAGGATGACCAAATTCAACACTTTTAAGTAATTAGTTCAGGTTTC
This sequence comes from Ptyas mucosa, assembly GCA_012654045.1. NCBI lineage: Eukaryota > Metazoa > Chordata > Lepidosauria > Squamata > Colubridae > Ptyas > Ptyas mucosa. Next base: position 5,111,629 of record WNWU01013574.1, read on the forward strand.
AAAGTTTGTTGTTTTCCACGTCTGGTCTTTCAATCACTCTGTTAATGTCACTGCTTCTCCAACCACTGTTCTGGGTCAGCCTTTTACTCCCTGCCTCCAATCTTTAATAGTTTCCGTCAGACCCACAGTCCTTATTTCTCAGCCGCCGTCTTCCTTCATAGTCTATTTATTTTATAGTCCACACCTTTCTCAAAACAATGTCTGGGTATCTGTATTGGAATTTTCTGTCTCCGCCGTTCATTCGCCTTTCGGGTTGTCATTTGTCAAAATTGCTTCTTTCCTCCATCGCTCGTTGTCTCTTCCGATCTCAAACTTGTCAGGTCACGCCCAGAGTTCTAGTCCAAAGCACTTTCCTCTGTTCAGTCTAATTTATTTTATAATCCACACCTTCCAATTACCGTGGGGTATATCTGCTGGAGTTTCCTCGTTTCCACCGCTCCTTCTCTTTTCGCGCTGTCACTGCTATCAAAAGCCCTTCTTCTGCTCCTCTCACCTTCTCGTCGCCGCTTATCTGGCTGTCGTTTTGCTGCTTGCTTTGGAGTCTCGATATCTCCACTCTCCTCTTCCACTTAATAATTGTACCACACTCGTTTCCTTTCTTGTTTCTCTTACCAATATGATGTCTTGTTTCAATTTTCGCTTCCTACTCCTCGGTTGTCAGTGCTGAGGGCCAGCCAAGATGGCTGGTTTTTTCCACACCGGAATTAAGAGGTTTCTCCTGAACCTTCAGGGGGATTGCTTTTCTCCCCGAGGTCCTTGAAGACTCCTCTTTTTTCTCATGATTTCTCTGGGATCAATAGTGCCTAAATCGGCTTCCTGGTTAAGAATGTTGGAATTTCAAGAACAGAGGTCTGTTTTCTTGTTCCAAGCACACTGACGTTACCACCGGAAGTCCGATCTTAGTTTTCTTAATGTTGAGTTTCAAGCCAACTTTTGCACTCTCCTTCTTCACCCGCATCAAGAGGCTCTTTAGTTCCTCTTCACTTTCTGCCATTAAAGTGGTATCATTTGCATATCTAATAAATAAAATAAAATGGGTGTTAAGTGAATTTCATTATATGGGTATACTGTGTATACACGTACAATGACAATAAAGTTATTTATTTTATTTTATTTATTATATCTGAGGCTGTTGATATTTCTCCCGGCAATCTTAATTCCAACTTCTGATTCATCTAGCTCCGCCTTTCTCATAATGTGCTCTGCACAGTTAAATAGGCAGGGCAACAGTATATAGCCTTGCCAGACTCCTTTCCCAATTTTGAACCAATCAGTGGTTCCATGTCCAGTTCTCACTGTTGCGTCTTGTCCCGCATATAGGTTTCTCAAGAGACAAATAAAATGGTCTGGTACTCCCATCTCTTTAAGAACTTGCTACAATTTGTTGTGATCCACTCAGTCAAAGGCTTTAGCATAATCAATGAAGCAGAAGTAGATGTTTTTCTGGAATTCCCTAGCTTTCTCCATGATCCAGCCTGTGTTGGCAATTTGATCTCCAGTTCCTATGTCTCTTCGAAATCCTGCCTGTACTTCTGGTAGTTCCCAATCCACACACTGTTGGAGCCTAGCTTGTAGGATTTTAAGCATAACCTTACTAATATGTGAAATGAGTGCAATGGTGTGATAGTTTGAACATTGTTTGGCATTGCCTTTCTTTGGAATTGGAATGTAAACTGACCTTTTCCAATCCTGGGGCCACTGTTGAGTTTTCCAAATTTGCTGGCAAATTGAGTGTAGCACTTTTACTGTATCATCTTTCAAGATTTTGACTAGCTCAGCTGGAATACTGTCACCTCCACTAGCTTTGTTGTTGCTCAGATTTCCTAAGGCCCATTTGAACTTCACATTCTAGGATGTTTGGCTTGAGGTCAGTGACCACCTCATCATGGTTATCAGGGATGTTAAGCTCGTCCTTGTATAGTTCTGTGTCATTTTGCCACCTCTTCTTAATCTCCTCTGCCTCTGTTAGGTCCCTGCCATTTTGGTCCTTTGTCTTGCCCATCTTTGCATGACATGTTCCCTTCATATCTCCAATTTTCTTGAAGAGATCTCTGGTCCTCTCTGTTCTATTGTTTTCTTCTGTTTCTTTGCACTGTTCATTTAAGAGGGCATCCTTATCTCTTCTAGCTATTCTCTGGAATTCAGCATTCAATTTTCTCCCTTGCCCTTTGCTTCCCTTCTTTCCTCAGCTATTTGCAAAGCTTCCTCAGACAGCCATTTTTCTTTCTTGCATTTCTTTTTCTTTTGAATGGTTTTAATTGCTACCTCTTATACAATGTTGCGAACCTCCATCCATAGTTCTTCAGGTACTCTGTCTATCAGATCTAATTCCTTAAATCTATTTGTCACCTCTACTGTATATTCATCAGGGATATGATTTAGTTCATACCTGAGTGGCCTAGTGCTTTTCCCTACTTTCTTCAATTTAAGCCTAAATTTCGCAATGAGAAGCTCATGATCTGAGCCACAGCCAGCTCCTGGTCTTGTTTTTACTGACTGTATAGAGCTTCTCCATCTTTGGCTGCAGAGCACATAATCAATCTGATTTCTGTATTGACCGTCTGGTGATGTCCATGTGTAGAGTCGTCTTTTGGGTTCTTGGAAAAGAGTGTTTGCTATGACCATTGTATTCTCTTGACAAAATTTTGCCAGCCTCTGCCCTGCTTCATTTTGTACTCCAAGGCCAAACTTGCCTGTTATTCCGGTTATCTTTTGGCTTCCTACTTTAGCATTCCAATCCCCCATGATGATAAGGACATCATTTTTTGGTGTTAATTCTATAAGGTGCGTTAGGGCTTTATAGAACTGGTCAGTTTCATCCTCTTCAGCACCAGTGGTTGGGCATAGACTTGGACTACTGTGATATTGAATGGTTTGCCTTGGATTCGAACTGAGATAATTCGGTCATTTTGGGGATTGTATCCCAGTATTGCTTTTCCTACTCTTTTATTGACTATGAAGGCTACTCCATTTCTTCTAAGGGATTCTTGTCCGCAGTAGTATACCTGATGGTCATCTGAATTAAATTCACCCATTCCTGTCCATTTTAGTTTGCTGATTCCCAAGATGTCGATGTTCAGTCTTGTCATCTCTTGTTTGACCACGTCCACCTTGCCTTGATTCATGGATCTTACATTCCAGGTTCCTATGGGGAATAGATCTTTACAGCATCAGACTTTCCTTTCACCACCAGATGCATCCACAGCTGAGCGTCCTTTCGGCTTTGGCCCATTCGCTTCACTCTTTCTGGCGCTACTAGTACTAGCCCTCTGCTCTTCCCCAGTAGCATATTGGACACCTTCCGATCTGAGGAGCTCATCTTCCAGCGTCATATCTTTTTTCCTTTTAGTACTGTCCATGTGGTTTTCATGGCAAAGAAACTGGAGTGGGTTGCCATTTCCTTCGCAAGTGGATCATGTTTTGTCAGAGCTCTCTGCTATGACCTGCCCGTCTTGGGTGGCCCTGCATGGCATAGCTCATAGCTTCATTTAGCTACACAAATCCCTTCACCATGCAAGGCAGTAATCGATGAAGGAGTCCATACAAGATACCCTTAGTCAAAATAGAATTTTGCCTGATATATGTATATTTATATTTATATTTATACTTATATTTATATTCCTTGCCGACAGCTGGTCATTTGCATTCTTCTAGAGTCGTTGAAAATAAATCCTTCCATTCCCACCATCCAATCAGAGTAAAAGAAGCTTCTTGGATGAGAAGCGAAATGTTTTCAAAGAAAACCAAGAAAGTCCAGTTGCCTCCTGAAAACACACCTTTGGGACTTGGCTTAGAACAATAGATAATTAGATTTTTATGGGACCTCAATATTACCTGCCTGTGTTTCTTCTGTCTAGTCTCTCCATATTATCGGACAAAATTACGTGGCCTCTATACAACAGCTAAGGCTGATGCAGAAGCTGAATGCAAGTGAGTATATCTCAATTGAATACTTCTGAGGAGAGAAGGAGACTCCTTTTCATGTTGCTTCTTTGCCCTCTTTATCCAGCATCCTGCGCAAGGACTTGGACAAGATTGCTGAGATAAAGTCTCTTCTGGAAGAACGGCGAATTGGTGAGTGATGAAAAGCTCTGAATAAGGAAGAGCAAATGGGATGCTTGAGCTGTTGCAAAAATGTTGGGTGCTATCCCAAGATTTAAAAAGTTTTAATTATTCAAGCAGCCTAAAAAAAAGTATGCATGTGCATTTTTTGTGTGGACTTGTCTTCCATTAATAAAGATAGTCTTCAAGTACGATAGCAACTGGGATCAAAATTTCTGTTGCTAAGCAATGCAGTCATAAATCGTGACTGCATTGTTTAGTGACAACAATCCCTACAATTCCAATGTCCATTAACTGAATTGCAGCAGTTGTTATGCAAGGACATCCTCGCAACAAGGAAGCGTGGTGGCTCCGTGGCTTAATGACGCTGGAGACGGTTCTCAGTTCTGGTGGTTTGAACCCTAGCATTGCATGGCAGGGTGAGTTCCTGTCACTCGCCTCAGCTTCTGTCCACCTAATAGTTCGAAAGCATGTTCTGTGCAAGTAGATAGATAGGTACCACTTCGGATGGGGGGGGGGACACAAACTGGTGCTCTATGCAGGCAGGCAGTTCTTATAGTGTGAACCTTCCCTGTTGCAGTGGCTGCTTATGAGGCAGCTCTGGGAAGAGAAGAAGGCCTTGGGTGAAGCTGCAGGAAAAGCCATTCGTCTTTCCAGTGTGAAGCCAGCTCGCCCTCCTCTGGCGGACCTTGGGAAGTGCCCAAGCATTTCCTATAAGCGGGCTGGTACCTTGGCAAGCCAAACTAGTATTCTGTAATACAATTATGGGTACTATATTAGCCATACACTAATCATCATCATCATCATCCTCGCAACTTCCAGTTGGCTTCCCACAACTAAAGTCAGTGGGGAAGCCAGCTGGGAGTTGCAAGTCACAAGCAGCTTGCAAGGAGGCAGGTAGATAAGATGGAGAGGGTGCAAGGGAGATGAATCTTAGGAGGATGTGCAGGGATGCCAGTGTGCGGAGTGGCCAGTATGGAACAAGAGCAGATGGGCTAGGGGAAATGGTGTGGATGGGAAAGAATTATCCCAGGGACTCGCAACCTTCCTTGCCGGCTTCCCCATTGATGGGGAAGCCATTCAGGGAAGGCAACAAATTGCAATCAGGGCTTGCAGAGCACAACAACCAATTTCAAGTATGAGCTGGTTGCTAAGTGCCCAGGTTGAAATCATATGGTTGCAGAGGTGCTGGGATGGAACTTTGAGAACCAGTCATAACCACCATTTATTAAGCACCATCGAAATTTTAGTCACTGAATAAATGGTCGTAAGTTAAGGACAACCTGTACTCAAGTTTAATGCTTTCAGATTGCCTGCAGAAGTTGTGAATGGTGCCCAACACTGGAAATTTTTAAGATGTTGGATAACCATTTGTCTGAAGTGGTGTAGGGTTCCTGCCTGGGTAGGGGGTTGGACTAGAAGACCTCCAAGGTCCCTTCCAACTCTGTTATTCTATTTCTATTCTATTTCTATTTCAGATCTGGATTGCAAACATTTAGTCAACCACTTGAAGGTAGCAAATAAATATACAGTGTAATACTTCAATGCCTTGCTGCCATTTAGTGGTTATGTATATTTTTGCAGTCCAGTTCTGGTAATCCTAATCTTCTTATTCCAGAAAGAAATTGAATAAGAATTCTTTGCTGCTTCCAAGAAATAGGTAGAAAAATTGGGAAAAGATGAAGTGTTACTTTGATGAGGCTAATTGACTTCTGTTGCTGGATTTAGAAAAATCATTCTAAATCAATGTTTGTCTTCAAGTATATTTGAGGAACAAGCTGATTCATGGCAAACCAAACTATTGGGCCATGTTTAACAAACCATGTGCAGCATAACATGTAAACCCAAACAGATCCTGAATAAGTTGGGGAATGGTGCTCAATGCATTCTTCTTGAATGTCTGGTGCATCAGCTCTTTTATCCATTTTCCTAATATGAATAATTGCACTGGGTTTGCTTTCCTATCAGTTAAGCATCTGCTGAACTGGCCAAGAGAACCCTACGGTTCCCAGAAATTCTAGTTTAGATTGGGCAGGAAGTTCGGGCTGTGCATCACGTGATAATGAATGAAGGTGAGAGTTTATACGTGAAAGTGGAAATTCTCTCCTAGAATTTGGAGACCTTAACACCTGATAGGACCAAACACTTTTCTGAAGTAAACTTACAAGAAATTCATTGCCGTAAGCTGATACCTGCCTGGAGTGTTCAATATGTAAACAAAGTGAGAAATTTGATGTATTGATTCATCCACAATTCCCTGTGACAAGGCAATGAAAAGTCTTTGCAACATCAGCTCTTCTTTTTATTTAGATTATATCTCTCCTTACATTCAATACCTCAAGTTTGCCTACACAGTGCTCCCTTCTCTTCTTCCATATTGTTTTAGGGCATAAAGTTACTGCGTTCTTGACATGGAAGTGAATAAGATTGACAGGTTTATGTAAAAGCTGGGAGACTGCCTGCAAAGTTTACTCCCTTGGAACATTGAGAGTGCTGTTTTCTAAGATTAAACCATCTGGTTTTGCCTTTGATTGATTGAGCGATCATTATTTCGTTCATTCATTCATTCATTTATTCATTCATTCATTCATTTGTGTTGTCTTCTACTGGTTGAGACACTTCTGTCCCTAATGAAAGTTTCAAACTTTTCTGGTCTGCTTCCCTCTCTCTTCACATAGCTGCCAAGATTGCTGGCCTCTACAATGACTCCGAGCCGCCACGCAAAACCATGCGCCGTGGAGTGCTGATGACTCTTCTCCAGCAGAGTGCCATGACTCTTCCATTGTGGATTGGGAAGCCTGGAGAAAAGTAATTGCTGGGAAGGTGTGGTGGGTTCTGAGCACCTGAAGTCACCCTTCAGCCATGAATTAGACCCTTTTGTCTGGTTTCTTATGCAGGCCGCCTCCGCTTTGCGGTGCCATCCCTGCCTCTAGTGATTATGTGGCCAAACCAGGAGATAAAGTGGCAGCTCGTGTCAAGGCTGTTGATGGGGATGAGCAGTGGATCTTGGCTGAGGCTGTGAGCTACAATCATGCCACCAACAAGTGAGTAAACGTGGGACTAGGATAGTGGCATTGAGAGTCTTCAGGTTGTTGTTTTTTACTTTAATAGGCAGCATTTTTACTTTAATAGATAGTGTTTTGGTAATTAAGAACAGTGGTTGTTTGTCTTGGAAACAGTCATTTTGAAGTATGTAGATATGGTAGGTGTTCTGCCCCAGCTACGGACCCCAAAGAACGCAGCACACACCTCCTCATTGTCTGACTCGAGTGCCAACTGCCTAGGCTGCTGGTGCAGCACCACACCAGCCTCCTCACTGTCTGAATCAGCTCCTAGCTGCACAGGCCGCTGACGGGCCACAACAATAGGTGAGGGCCAGCTTGGTCTAATGATTAAGGTGCTGGATTAAGAGTCTCACACCTGCCTTGAGCACAGAAGCCACCTTAGGCTGTCATTGTTTCAGTCCAAGAAAAAGGCAGTGGCAAACAACTTCCAAAAACATTGCTGAATGGGCTTGCCCATATACCATATTTTTCGGAGTATAAGATGCACTCCCCCCCCCCCAAAGGGTAGAAATGTTGGTGCATCTTATACAACAAATACAGCTATTTTTGGTCTCCCGAAGCCCCACCCCGCTCGTCCCATTTTTGCAAAAAATTGCCCCATTTTTCGCAAAAACAGGCTGCGCAGAGGGTTTGGGAGGCCTACAGAGTGCTCCTGGGAGCTGGGGAGGGCAAAAACAGGGGCACTTTTTCCCTTCCCCAGCCCCCAGGAGCAGTCTGTATGCCTCCCAAACCCTCTGTGCCCCCCGTTTTTGGGGGGGGGGGTTGCAAAAACGGGCGAAAACCGAGCCTGTTTTTGTGAGAAATGGGGCGTGGAGGGTTTGGGAGGCCTGCAAAGTGCTCCTGGGGGCCGGGGAGGGCAAAACCCTTTTTTTTTTCTTACTTACCTTTTTGAAATCTTGGTACGTCTTATACACCGGTATGTCTTATAGTCCGAAAAATACGGTAGTCACCCAAAGTTTAGATTGGCATTAGATTGTTGTGTGGTGTTTATGTGTGTATTCAAAACCAGTCTGTCCTGAAAGAGAATAAATTTGGCAATACTACAGTATGTGTGGATTTGTGCACGCATGGTATATATCAGTGATGGCTAACCTTTTTGCCATTGCGTGCCAAAAGTGGGGGGAGCACGGTGGGGTCACATGCACGCGTGCCCACATCCATAATTCTATGTGCCCCC
>WNWU01013574.1:5120032-5130643 GCA_012654045.1 Ptyas mucosa
CCCCCCCCCCCCCCCCCCCCCCGCTTTTGGCACGCGATGGCACGGTGAGCCTGTTTTTTGCTCTCCCCAGGCTCCAGAGCCCTTCTAGGAGCCTGGGGAGGGCAAAAACAGCCTTCCCCACCCCCCCAGAGGCCGGAAACAGTGTGTTTTCTGACTTCTGGTGGGCTCAGAAGGCCTGAAAATCAGCTGGCTGGTGTATGCATGTGTGCCAGAGCTGAGCTCGCGTGCCCACCGATATGGCTCCGCGTGCCACCTGTGGCACCCGTGCCATAGGTTCGCCATCACGGGTATATATGGATACTTGATTTCCTTATTGATAGGCCCCGGTTCGTGCGAGTTGAAAGAAAAGTTTCCAATTCCATCTCCTTGAGTAAAGGTTCCCCACAGGGTTGTGTCTTTTGAGTCTGTTACTGTTCACCTAGATAACTAATGACTGCTGTGCCAAGTCTGCTACGAATCATATTGTGAAGTATGTGGATGACACGGCAACGGTGGGTCTTATCTGGGATGACAGTGCAAATGTTTATAGGGAAGAGGTGAAGGTTTTGGTGGATGGGTACAATAAAATAACCTGGCTTTGAATGTTAACAAAACAAAGGAGATCATTGTTGATTTTAGAAAGAAACGGCGTAATCATACTCCACTTTGTATCAAGGCTATAGCTGTGCAGGTGGTTCAATAGTATCTGGAGGTGCAGATAACCAACAATCTGACTTGGTTTCTTCATACGTTACTATAGTGGAGCTTGCAAACCAGTGTCTGCATTTCCTGCGTCTGATGAGGAGAGCACATCTTTCTCCTTTTGTCCTGTCCACTTTTTACAGAGACATGCTTGAGAGCGTTTTAACAAACTGCATCACTGTTTGGCTTGGTGGCCACAGTGCCTCAGCTAGAAAGTCCATACAGAGAGTGGTAAGGACAACTGAGAAGATTATAGGAAGCTCGCTTCCCATCATTCAGGATACTGCTTATAAGCACTGTGCACTTAGAGCTCAGAGCATTGTTAGAGACCCCACACACCTACTTTACAGTCTGTTTCTGTTGCTCCCCTTGGGCAGGAGGTTCAAAGTATTTCTAACAGGACTACCAGATTCCATAACAGTTTTGTCCCTTATGCCATCCATCTTTTAAACTCGTAAGAGTTTGGGGGGGGGGGGGTTGTTCCGCCATGTATAGGTATACATCTGAACTGGACTGTGATGTTTCTTTGCATCATACCTGTGTGTGAATGTGGGTATATGCATAATGGTTACCTTTTGAGAGCCGAATGCAACAAAATTTCATTTTAATGTATGCTGATCAGTGTATATTTAAAGTGACAATAAAGTGTGATTTTTTATTCTATGTGCTTCATGCCTGTTGAGCCTAAACTACTATATGAATCAGCGCAAGGGTCCAAAAGAGATTCCTGTTTGAGAAGTCAGAAATGTGTTGCATTGATTTTGAAGACATGGGGAAACTATCTTTTTTTTAAAAAGGCCTTCATAGACCTCTTAGTGTGTAGGTTTCTATGTCATCTCAGATCTTTTCTTCTTTAGCCTTCAACTGCCCCCACTTTCTCAAGTTGAAATGGAATGATCCTAAGACAGGATGAGAATAGGAGAAGGCAGAAAAGAGAAAATAAGTTGATTGACAGTTTTAAAATCATTGGTTTTCTGGGATCCTTTTTAGTCAGGAACCCCAATTTTCCTAACCTAAATGTTGCTAACAGAGGCTCTAAATTTAGGTTCCAAAGGGTTTTTTGTTTTTGTTTTTTAATGAGGGGAGTGGCTAGTTAGTCCTGCTTGTCATAGCCTTTGGTCTATTAGTCATGTCTCCCCATGCTAACAAAAGCTGCAGATTCTTATGTGCTAAATTATTACAATGTTAAAGAAGTCAGTACTAACCCATTCTGCACGTTACACCTACTTTGAGGAAGGTCTCTTTCCTTTCACTGCAGTACCAGAAATACCTGCAGAGCTTCATTGAGACACGTGCTAACAATTGCACAAATAATAGACAAGATTCTGTGCTGGTAATTGTTATTATTGATTATCTTTCTAGTGTGCATTAACCAGGTTGTAAAGTTTTACTAGCATGCTTTAACTTCTCACTCTAATCTCAAGAAATAAATGAACCAAAGGAAGGTGGGTTTTGATCTTTTAACTACCCCATGGACATGTTGTGCGAGAATTCATCTTGTTTACTTTTTCTCTGGGGGCATTCCACATGGATTTCTTCAAACTCTCATTCAACATTTTCTCTTCTTCAGATATGAGGTGGATGACATTGATGAAGAAGGAAAAGAGTAAGTGATTATAGGGATTATTAAAGGCAGAGGTACGCCTTGTCAGGCCCCAGGGCGTAGAAGCGTTGAAAGAGATTTTCAAAATATTCTCAAAATTTCTAATGTGATTAGAGGAAGAATTAAATATATGTCAGTAGTGCATGCATATTCACTTTATTTAACCTTAATTCTATTTATAATTAAATGAAACGTATGTATATTTTATTTAATTAATTTCAATAGGCACCTATCTCAATCAGTGACTCTGGGCGGCCTACATCAAAAAAAAACATTAAATAATCAAGAATAAATATATATAGCTGTTAAGTAAAACTGTTGCAATAGATATGGGGCCCTTAGCACACGTGGGGAACCAGGCCCCAGCACATAACCAGGTCTTTGTGGCCTTGTGAGAGTCCAGCAAGGTTGGGGTTATCCTGATCTTTGATGGGAGAATGTTCAGAAGAGAATTTTGCATGTTTTGGCCTTGAGTGTTCCCCAGTCTGCTTCCTGAAATTCACCTGTGTCCCTCAGCGCCCCCCCCGCCCCACATATTTTGGCCCTGAATTATGGGGCTTTTGTGAGAAATCTGCTCATCTTGACTTCTTCTTTTCCACAGGCGTCATACCTTGAGCCGACGTCGCATCATCCCTCTGCCTCAGTGGAAGGCCAATCCTGAAACTGACCCCGAGGCCTTGTTCCAGAAGGACCAGTTGGTCCTGGCCTTGTACCCACAAACCACCTGCTTCTACCGAGCCCTTATCCACGCTCCACCTCAGCGGGTAAGGAAGAGACTGTAGGAGTTTTCCTCAATAAATGGTCCAAACTGTAATATTCTCCAGCCGGTGTTAGAATAGCTCATGCAGGTCCACCTGATGGAAAAGCTACCTGTCCTTCTGTCTGACCAAAGGCCCATTGAGTCCTGATCTAAGGAACCTCTTGGTTTGGCCTGTAGCTCTTTCTCCTGAGCTGTTCTCTAGGTAATAATTACAGAGTAACTGTTGATGGTAATAGAGCAGGGTTCCCCAATATCCGGTCCATGGCCCAGTGCAAGGCCACAGCCCATTTAGAATTGGACTGCAGAAGTGATGAGCAAGTGTGTGCATACAAAGTTGCATTCATGAAAGCAGCACACATGCGTAAAACCATCCCTTCTCCCCCCCCCCCACACATACACACTGCCTGCGCAGTGGCAGTGTAATTTTGTAATAGAGCATCAAATCATAGGTTGCTAGTATCTCATCAATGGGGAAGTCAGCAAGGTAATTTATCTTCCCTGGAGTAACATGTCAGGACTTTGGTGGTTTAGATAAAACCACATGTGGATGGAACAGGAGTTCTAAAAAGACAATGGAAAACTTTCAAAGTTATTCATCAATGTTTAATTGTAATCTAATAGCAGAGAAAGAGAGAGACTGAGAGAAGGAGCCTGACAACTACAGATCATCAGTCAGGATCTCTATCTCAGTCTCTAGTTTGCTTGGTTAGAGTAGAGCAGAACAGAACAGAACAGAACAGAATAACAGAGTTGGAAGGGACCTTGGAGGTCTTCTAGTCCAACCCCCTGCTCTGACAGGAAACCCTATACTATTTCAGACAAATTGTTGTCCAATCTCTTCTTAAAAATTTCCAATGTTGGAGCATTCACAATTTCTGAAGGCAAGTTGTTCCACTGATTAATTGTTCTAACTGTCAGAAAATTTCTCCTTAGTTCTAGGTAGCTTCTCTCCTTGATTAGTTTCCCTCCGTTACTTCTTGTCCTGCCTTCAGGTGTTTTGGAGAATAGCTTGACTTTCTCTTCTTTGTGGCAACCCCTTCTTTACCCTCCAAACCAACTACCTCTGAAAATTCTGAAAATAGCCAGAAAAGTGTGGGAAAGAACAGGAAGAAGGGAGATAGAGACAGATGAGGTAAGGAGAAGCCTGAGAAGAAAAGGAAGCTGCTTAATAATCCAGTGGAGAGGATGAGTGAATGGCCATCCCTCTGTAGGAGGTAACTAAATCCATTTTCTCTTTGGCCTCAGCCCCAAGATGACTACTCGGTCCTCTTTGAAGATACCAGCTATGCAGATGGCTACTCTCCCCCCCTCAATGTAGCTCAGCGCTACGTTGTGGCTTGCAAAGAAACAAAGAAAAAGTGACTTTGCCCTGCACCTGCAGGTTGGTGAGGAACAAGGTCTATCCTAGTGGACCTCTGCAGAGGGACAATGAATGAAGTAGGAAGCAACAGAAACCCATCAAGAGCAGGAGTCTTAATTTATTAACCCAAGAAGCTTGCATTCCAATACAACACAGGCAGAGAAATCATTATATGATTGCTTCCAAAAGTTAAAGACTGTGGCAGGAATCAATAGTTGCTTTGGGTGCAGCAGACTACAATTCTTTGAGTAAAGAACGGACAACTGTTTTTTATTTGTCAGTTTTAGTTATTTGGATTTTAAACTAGCAGCTGTTTTATTTTACTTAGGCTGCCTTTTTGGCATGTCTCAAATTAATGAAGTGCTGCGTACTTTACATTCTTTTCCAGTTCTTTTTTTTCCCTGTATTTAGAAGATTGCAAAATGTCCTGCCTTGGAGAAAAGATTTGGAATTAAATCCAGCATTGAAACACAAGGACTTGACCTGAATCTGTGACTTTCTAAAGGAAAGTGGGAGGGGATTTGGGATTTTTTAAAATTTTATTTTGGGGTGAAAAGAATGACTGGGACTACTGGTCAGCTATGGAAGATAATTTTACTAATTGTTTCTATTGCGCAATTTCTGATTTTATTCATTTCACCACTTGCAAAAAAAATTAAAGGGGTGTTGTTATTCTGATGTGACTAGAATTCCAATAGAATCTTTTTTCAAGGATTGGAACATTTTCAAAACCAGGGGTGGTGACTTGGAACTAGCATCAAAACAACAGATTGCATAATTTTATTTTATTTATTGCATAAATTATAACATTTAGCCACGCAAGAATAAAAATACAAAAAACAAAGTAGAAAAGTAGTAACTACGAATCAAAAACATGTTACGAAGAAGAAGAAAAAATCATAATGCGTTCGATAATAATTGCTGTCTTCAATAGAAATTATATAGTTGATAGTTTTCTGAAGTATATCAAAGCAGAGCATATCTATATAGCATTTTAAAAAGTTATTGGTAAGTACAAAACCAGATAATGGTGGCTCTCAATCTCTAGAACTTTCAATGGGAAGAATTATGGAACTAGAAATTATATTTCCAGAAATAGGGACATTATAAACATTTGATTTTTTTCTTCTTTTCTGACAGTTTTAGTAGAACCCTTAAGTGGCGTAACACCATTCTCCATCTAATGAGACTCAGTTTGCATCCTGAAAATTTTCTCTTAGTTTCATATAATACTACCTAACACAGATCAGATATTTTTTTCTTTCACTTTGCCATTTTTTAAAATTAGGCTTCAAAATATTGTAATGAAGAGTTCTTAGAAACTTATTAAAGTTATACATAAAAAATAGCTTTAAAATTATACATTTCCAACAATAACAAAACAGAAATTATTATCCCTCTTTGACTTGTTAAGATTAAACATTTTTCACAAAACAAAAACAAAAAAAGAAAAGAAGAAAAAAGAAAACAAAGACAAATCCCTTAAACCTTTAAAAAAAATAACTTTAAAATATACAATTACAGTTTTACATTACATTAACAATAAGACTAAAGTTATAAACCATCTTTTTAACTTATTAAAATTAAACATCAATAAAGCTTCTTAAATCATTATAAATATAAATCCCCAACCTTCCGGAGGGTAAATTATTTTTTACTTTAGACATTATAATAATAGAAAAAAGGAGAAGAGAAACAAAGGAACATTATCCATTTTTACCTATCCATAACCTTTAAAGCCATCATTACTAAAAGTCTTTCATCTTCTTAAATTTCTTCCAATCCTATAAGCCATAATTCTTTCCATATTCCTTCAGGCCCTCCTAACCATTTCTTAAACTTGCCCTGAGGCTGATATATCATAAAAATCCCCTTCAGTTTTATAATCTGCTCCTTTAGCTTGAATTTGTAATCCTGGTTCCGCCATTTCTTACTTGTATCGTCCAGCAGGCTATTCCATTGTGCATCAAGTCTCCAATTACCAAATAGTTCCTCCACTTGCGTTGATTTATTCAATTGCAATTCTTCTATAAACAAATTAGGAATGTCCACCAGAACTTCCATTTGGACCATGTCCCCCAACATACAGGTCCCTGCATCTTGTGTCTCCTTCTGTGGACTTTGCTGTATAACATCCTCTGGATTCCCCAACAACATTTCATTGTCAGACTTCTTTTGAATTAAAGCCAAAATATTAGAAATAATCAAGTCTGAAAGTTCCTGAAAAATCTTTGCAAATCCAATTTGAGTATCTTTTGAGTCAAAAAACCATGATCCTGCAGGTCCAGCTTGAGCCATTATTCCAACTTTTCCAAATCAGCTCTAAACATTCTTCATGGCTCTTTGTCTGCTACAAATGTAACAAGCACTAACAATCACTTTCACTAAGCGCCATTTTTTTCCCTTTCAAAGTTTTCAAGCGGAGTTAAAGATTATACAATCCATTCCTACTCTCCTGCTCTGCTCAGCCAGCTTCTTGGTTTCAATTTAAAATAAAATAAAATAAAAAATAGATCTTAGTACTTTTTTACCCCAAAGATAATTTTAATTGCTGGTGTGGTCGTGTCATCTTGCTCTGCATCAAGGCAGAGTCGTTCCAGGTCCGGAGCTTCTTGGCTGGTTTCTGGGGAGTTCCCCTTCTTCGCACCCCAGAATTTTTTCTGGGGGGCTTTGGGGAACTCTACCCCCACCAGCCTGCTCTTCACTCTCCCCTTTGCCCGGGGAGAGCTTTTCCAAGCTTCCCGACAGCGTTTGTCAGCTGTTCGGGAGCTTTTACAGAACGAGGAAGCGGGTGCCCATTTCTAGGCGTCGTCAACAAGCCGCGGAGCCACCGGAAGTCCCTAGGTCTCGATCTTGTTAATATCGTAGTTCCCTTGCCATTGAAAGAATGGAACGCATGGTTAGCTTCTCCTTTCTTTTGCAAGCAGCACTGACTGATTACGTTGGGAAAATATCATATTCCTGCAGATCCACGCCTGCTTGCCTTTAATCAGATAGAAATCATAGTTCAGAATGGTATCTCATTAAAACCTTTGGTGAATGCCCTCACAGTCTTCACTGATGGGGGGCCAAAATGGGGTGCAGCTGCCTGGCTTGAGCATGGAAAATGGGTTACTAAAATCACACCCCCGCAAAAATCTGCTCAGTGTGCAGAGGTTGCAGCTGTAATATTGGCTTTGCAAACCTTTCCAACTCAAGACCTTAATCTTATTTCAGATAGCCAATATGTTTGTCAAATTGTCACCTCCCTCCCTGGTGCATATGTTACACCATCTTTGGATGAGGATCTCTTGTCCCTCTTTTTGACATTGCAACAGCTTTTACACTTCAGAAAGAATCAAATTTATATTGCACATATTAGGAGTCATCAGTCTTTCCCAGGTATGTTTTTTTTTTAAATTTTAAAAACAAAACTTTATTCATTTATAAAACCATTTAAAACATACAAATTTCTCTTAATCAAGAGACAAACTTACATATACAATACACAATTTCTAACTAATTTCCATTATATATACATATATACATAAATGCCAACATACTGTGGCATATTTCGTTTTCTATTTCTCTGACAGTGCTGTTTTTAATTATATTGATTTCTTCTAAATTCCATCTCTACCCAAATGATTTATCCATTGATACCATCTATTCCATATTGTATAATATTTTGAGTCCTCCTTATCCTGTAACTCTAACGTTAGTTTGTCCATTTCTGCGCATGTGTAAATTTTTTGTATTAACTCCTGATCAGTTGGCATTCGATCTATTTTCCAAAATTGTGCTAATACTAATCTTGCCGCCGTAATTATATGGAGTATTAAGTATTTTATATCATTTCTAATATTCTTTTTAATCATGCCTAATAAAAAAATTTCGGGTTCTAATTCAATTTCATAACCTGTTATTTCGATTATCCATGTTTTTATCTTATTCCAATATTTCTTAATTTCTGGGCAGAGCCACCAAGCGTGATAATAAGTTCCTTGTGCTTTTTTACATTTCCAACATGTCGGGTTTATATTTGGGTACATTTTCGCTAATCTTGTGGGGGCCAGATGCCATCGGTACCACATCTTATAATGATTTTCTTTGTAGGCCACCGATTTTGTCATGCTGTAGTTGTTTTCCCACGCTCTTTCCCATTCTTCCAGCTGTATACTGTGGCCAATATTCCTCGCCCACGCTATCATCTGCCCTTTAACCAATTCTTCTGCCAAATCATATTCGAGTAGATAATTATATATTTTCGAAATTAATTTCCCTTCTTTAGATTCTAATAATTTGTCTAATCGATTTTGTTTTAAGTCTATTCCTCCCTCCTCCTGATCCTTCCTATATCTTGTTTTTATTTGTGAGTAGGGCCACCAGTCTATTACTATTCCTTGTTCTTTTAGTTCTTCCCTAGATTTTAATTTCCCCTGCATATCCAGTACTTCTCTATATCTTAATATTTTTTGTTTTGATAGTATATTGGGGTGAGTAATTGCTTCTATTGTTGATAACCAACCAGGAATTTTTATATAATGTTTATGTCGAATTTGTTGCCATGTATTAATTAAGGATTTTCTAATAGTATGGTTGTTGAAATGTTTATATATTTTATTTCCAGAATTCCAAATAAAAGCATGCCATCCCTTCATTAGATCATGTCCTTCCAGATTTAACAATCTTTGGTTCTCCAGGGTTATCCATTCCTTAATCCATAACAAGCTTGCTGCTTTATAATATTTTTGCCATGCCGGGAAACCAAATCCGCCTCTAATTCTGTCATCTTGTAATATGTTCAATTTTATTCTTGATTTTTTCCCTTCCCACACAAAATTTGTTGTTATTTTATCCAAATTATCAAAGAATTTTTTGTCTAATTTTATTGGTATTGTTTGGAATAAATAAAGGAGTCTTGGAAGTATATTTGATTTTATCACTGCTATCCTCCCCAGTAAGGATAGTCTTAATTTCCCCCATTTATCCAAATCCTCTTTTATTTTCTGGACTAAAGGTTCATAATTATCCTGTTTTATTGTTACTGTTCTAGCTGTCAGATTTATCCCTAAGTATTTGACTTTTTTGACTACCTGTAATCCTGAATCTTTTACTAATTTCTCTACTTGTTTTGTTGTCATATTTTTTATTATCATATTCGTTTTTTCTTTGTTGATTTTTAGGCCTGCTACTTTTCCAAAAGTTTCAATTTCTTTTATTAATTTGGGGGTTGTTTCTATTGGATCTTTGATGAAGAAAACAAGATCGTCCGCAAAGGCTTGGACCTTGTAATCTTCTCTCTTAATCTTTAATCCTTGTATTTCTTTATTTGCCCTAATTCTAATTAACAAATTTTCCAACGTTAAGATAAAAAGTAGGGGCGATAGTGGGCATCCCTGCCTTACTCCTTTATTTATTCTTTCCCAGGTATGTTATCATGTTATAGAAATGAAAGACTGAAAAACCTTCCTGGGTCAGACAGATACATTTATTTGCGCAAAGGTTCAGTGCAATTTTGGTTCCAGCAAATCTGAACAAAGAATGATTCTGATTTCTCTGTTTTTATACATTTCTAAGACACAGGATTCAATGAGCTCATTCATTCTCCATATATGGTTACATAGTTCCATTACATTATAATCATGTTATACTTCCATTATACTTTACTAATTATAAAATCATACATGTTTGTTATGGAATGATGGGACCAAACAACATTCCGGGTCAGCCAGAGACAGATTTATTATTGCGCAAGGTTCAGAGCAGATTCATACCTGAAAGTCTGAACAACCAAGAGCTTTGACACAACTGCTTATATATGTTTTCAAGACAAAGGAGTCGGTGATCTAATACATTTTCCATATATGGTAAAATTACATTTGGTATCAAATACATGAGCTCATACATTTATTCCATATATGGCTAACATACATTTATTATAAAATAATGGACACTTCCTCATTACTAAACCATTAGCTTCTAGTTTATAAGATTATTTTCAGCTAGACCACTTTCCTAAGTTCTGTAAGTACTAATGGAGTTTTTACTGCTGTCCTTAGGTGATAATTAACTCTTTGCCCCATACATGTCTTTGTGGGGATGACAGTGATCCTTTTCAGACATTCTCTATATGGCTGTTCCTCCGTGACAGCTAGGACTCATCAGAAGATATATTACCAATAATAATAATAATAATAATAATAATAATAATAATAATAATAATAA